>APFE030643076.1:29658-61342 GCA_000404065.3 Pinus taeda
AAAATAAAATAAAATTTGTATATTAAAATGGCAAAGATAAGATACGAGAATTTTGAAATAAGTATACCAATATTTAACAATTGACGTCGACAACAGTGTCCGGGAATTTCAGACAGTCCTCTTGGAGGCCACGGCAAAGGAATCCCCAGTCTTCAGCGGGTGGCCATTCCTGGTTTTTCAAGCTACGTCTATTCAAATAGGCGCCCTTGCCATTAATTCGACCTCTGCTGATAAAATACCCATTGAAATTCACTCACGAAATACGTCAGGCTAAATTTCTTCACATTGAATATCATAGACTGAAGTCAACGCAAGAGTCACTCCCTGTGCATCTCAGAGGAGAGAAATACTATTATTATTGCAGTCGTTCAATCATTTGGGGCTGTTAAACAAAACTGGAAGCGGATTCATGGAGGATGTCTGCGAAGGCAAATATTTCAACTTCCCAAAGCAGGAAGAAAAAATACTCGAAATGTGGGAGGCGATGGACGCCTTCCATACTCAGCTCAAGAGAACTGAAGGAAAACCAGAATATGTGTTCTACGATGGGCCTCCTTTTGCCACCGGTCTGCCTCATTACGGTACCCTTCTGGCCGGCACAATAAAGGACGTAGTCACTCGCTATCAGACTGCTAGAGGACACCATGTGACTAGGAGGTTTGGATGGGATTGCCACGGCTTGCCTGTGGAATTCCAAATTGACACTAAATTAGGCATCAATAGCAGAGATGAGGTCTTAGCCATGGGCATCGACAAGTATAACGAAGAATGTCGGAGTATCGTTATGCAGTATAGCAAGGAATGGGAGAAAATTGTTACCAGGGTCGGCCGGTGGATCGATTTTCAGAATGACTATAAGACGCTCGATCCTCAGTTTATGGAGAGTGTGTGGTGGGTGTTCGAGCAGCTCTGGCACAAGGATTTAGTATACCATGGCTTCAAGGTCCTCATCAATATTTTTATTACTATTTCAAATTGGAAGATGTTTTCATATCCGATATCCAGTCTTTTAGATCATGGAAACACACTTATTTTTGTTTTAAAATTAACCTTCGCCAATTTGAAAGTTGGTTTTGGATGGAAGTCCAGGGTTGATGTGATAGCATTTTTTTTCCTTTGGTGCTAACATCACCAATAGTTTTGGTGTCATGCCTTGTGTGATGTTTTTGTGTTTTTTTGGTGGTTATCTATCTGATAAAACTCTTCAGTGGCATTATATTTATATTGATATGTGTGTTAACATTCCTATTGGTTGTGTGTTGTGAATAATAATATAATTTGACGTGAATAGAATTGTGACATAGAGATGGTTTATAAATTATTACCTAAACTAAAAGCTTTGTCAATCTAAAAGCTGACTATCGGGTGCAATTCTCTAGGCCAATTTGATATCATTTCCCCTCACTTTGATATTAACATTGCTGGTAGTTTTGTCCTAATGCCATGAGGGTTGTCATTGACGTGTGGTTGTTACTGATTTGGTGTTAGATACTATCTCTACTCTCTTTGTTAGGATTTTGTTCCACATCTATAGAATTACATATCAGGAAAATGGGGTACCGAAAGGTACATTTTTACTCTCTTCTCTAGGAGGAGGAATTACATATCAGCAAAACAGGGCACTGGAATGTATTTTTATGGCCTTTTCTAGTATTTGACAGAATTGCTAATCATTTGTCCATACATACATATAAACAATAATAATTTCTAAACTTGAGTTCACTATGCTTGCCGTCATTCTACTCTGACTGCTATTCTCTACTACAGACAAAATGGCACACTCAATGCCCGTTGACAGATTTTTTATTGCTTAAGCTTTTATGTAGAAATCCTCTGGACTCTTGCCCCAGATCAAAAAGTCATCAATGTATCTAGGAAGCTGAAAGAAATCCTCTTTGTTTTTATACCAATGCAGATCCATTTTAATGGATCTTTCCAGTGTCGACTTAACCATGGATCGTTGTGGATCTTTCAAGTGTCGATTGAACTGTGGATCTTTCAAGTGCCCAGAGATCAAATCCCTTAAAATGTAAATTTTTGGATATCTTTATATTTACACTCTCACAATCTTTTTATGTAAATATAATATCTATAGTATTTCTGTCTATATGCGAATCTGGTATCTCTCTTTTTAATTTCTCCATACAACCGTGTTTATATTATGTGTATATATCCATTCTCTCTTTTTCATAGAGAGATTTTTTATTTATGCTTGTATTTACATGTGAGGAACATTTAATATTATTATTATTTGTTGCAAGTGCTATTTATATATTTTTGAAATTAACGTATAATGATGAATGATGTACATATAACACAAGTGGCAACACCTCTACCATACTGAGTTGTAAAAAGTTAAAACGCTTCTTAGCAGAACAAAGTGGGGCTACCTTAAAATACAACTCATAAACAAGGTGGGGCTCCCTTAAAATGCAACCCACAAACAGAATGTAATTCAGATCCTATTCTGCTTTACCTTATTGATTCTGTGTCCGTGCTTCAAAGAAAGAAATATAAACTGTAGAAACAAGAAAATAAACTTACTAAAGAGAACCTCCCTATTAGAGTGAAAGGAAAAGCCTCATATCAAGTCAAAATGTTCAACCATTTGCCATTCAATAAGTTTCAGGAGAATTTGGGAGACAATTAGAGAGAGTAAATAAAATGAAGGTGAAAGTGATGTAACATTACAACTCCGAAACATGGAGGAAAAGGAGGATCTCATGAATGAAATTTGATAATATATTTGCATTCATCATTCTGAAGGAGTCTAAATATTAAAGATTACGACTGCAAAACATAAGAAAACTGATGACTTCTCGGTTGGCCAAGATTTTGAATGTAGCTCCTGGTGCAGATATGGAAACATTACAATAACAGGACGTGGTAAGAATTCAGCCTGGAACAGGGGAACTGTCACTGGGAAGAGAGTGATGGGAAGACGTTAAAAATTACCATAACAGGAAGACAGAAGGATAGTACTCAATCGAAAAATGGAGAAACCAATCAACTCTTTCTCTTTTGTTGCTGCTGCTGTTTGGTAACCTTCTGCCGGTAGTTGACTCGCTGTGCTGCCTAGTCATTACCCCTCTTCCTGGAATTTTATCAACTGCCACCAAGATTTCGATAATGGTTGGCAGTTATGACTTGCTCCAATTGTTTCTTCAACATGCCAAGTTTCTGCTATGCTTTTGTTATTTGTTTGTGAAGTAATGGCAAAAACATAACTGTGCGGAGTACTTGTTAGCACACAATCTAGCAAGGGTCCTAGGAGGAGTACCTAAGGGACAAAAAAACTAGACCAAATGACAACAATGGGACAAATACCCACTGTCACCTCAGTTAGTGTCCCCTGCTTTCTACGGACTTTCACTGATTGGAGGAGTCTCGACATGAAGGGAATCACCTGAAATGATAGGATCAATGACAAGGTATGAAGTAATTTCCAAGGCCCATTCAAGAAGAGGCTCAAAATAAGGGCTCAATGCTTCCAGAGAAGCTAATGGCTCTCCAGGAAAGACCTATGAGGAAAAAACCTGGACCTAGGGTTTATGATATTCAATAATGAGAAGGATGCCTAAGGTCAAGGCTCTATAGATGATAAGGACCTCTCAAGAAGCTTTGTAAGATGATTATATGCCTTTATATAACCTTTCGCTATTCTTGAGAAGGACTTAGAATGGGACCACATGAGACCTAGGGTTTATGCATAATTGTAGGAGAAGGCTGTCCAAAGTGCTTTCAAGGTCAAGGTGGGATGAGAGAAAGGGTGTGAATGATTTATTCCACTGAATAATATGTGCCAAAACCCTCAAGAAAGGCAACACACCTAAACGTTCAAGATGAGCTTCCAAAGTTAGAGCTAGGGCTTCCATTTTCTCACAAATGTACCGTGGGAATTCTGTGAAACTTTGAGGAACCCTAGGGGAGACACCTGTGTGGTACTTTATCCAAGCAGAATTGAAAATTTCCTCCCCTAAAGGAATTCACAACAAGCCCTAGCAAGGCCGTCTAGGTTTGTAGGCCAAAAATTTTGGAGAAAAAGAAAGGTAAGATAAAGGTGATCACCAATTTTTCTTGGATTTGTGTCTTACCCTTGGGCTCTGGAGTTTATGTGATTTGATATTCAGCTAAAATTTGTCTTCAAGGTGACTAAATTGTGATGCCCTAGCTATTACTCTTTAGCATTTACCCACCCAAGATCAATGGACTTTTATGGAAGAAAAACAAGTTTACTTCCACTAGGAACATTCATCTACTTGCCATTCAATGAGTAACATGCACAAATTTGCAATTTAACAATCTTTTCAATGATATTCAATAATTAGGGCATAAAAAGAAACTAGCTAATTGCAAGATTTTTGCACACTAGACATTATTACATGGGAAATTTTCAACATAAAAGCACTAAATAACAAGAGATATATCCATTCCAAGATCAAGATCGCGGCTCCAAGAGAGAACAAAATATCAGCTCCCAGATATATTGAAATGCATCAAAAGAGCTTCAATAGACATTCCAAGGAAAAAGTGTGAAATTCTCAAGAGAGTGATCCAAGAAGTGACGATGATGTTCAATGCAAATGAGGCTCTCCTTTATTTATATGAGCCTCTAAGAGTTCAAATTATCCTAAGATGCCACGAAATTCACTTTAATGTGCAAAATAACAATAACTTTGGTGACAAGCCCACCAAATAGCCATAAGGTTTAAGTTAAGCCATCCAAATGAAGGTGAAATGATGTAGCAATGGTGTAGGAGGGTTGTTGGAAGGCCTAATCAAGTCCTCAAGGTGCCATGATGAAGAAGAGTGCTCCATAAATGATAGTCAAGGGGGTGGCCCCTTGATCTCCATGGAAAACATCATGCGGTGCTCCAAAGTGGCTCTGGGGCATAAGTAGTGGTCTCATGGGTCTACTAGTGTAAAATAAGCCTGTAGATTGCTCCAAATGAGGGCATGGAAGATGGTGCTCACCCTCCCATGTCTCAAGAATGAGACAAACCTCCTTTGGGCCTCAGATCATCTGCCAAACCCTGTATACAATGCTAAGCTACTTGTGGGTAGTGCTAGTCCAAGTGCATCATCTCTCATATAATGTGGGCAATGAACAAGTTGCTGAAGGCACTAAGGCTACCCATGGCATGAGATAATTCTCTGTCACATGATGGAAACCCATGGCTCTCAACGCTTCCCCTACAAGTGTCAATATGATCCTTTGGTGGGCTTGGATCTCGTATAGGGAGGCCAAGCCCAGAGTGAAACCATCTGCCAATCCTGTATAAGATCCAATGCGTCTCCTCACCTTAGGATACAATAATCATTAGTGCAATTGAGTGAATAAGCTTGTTAATCAAGGGCAGAAATGGATACTTCATATTTGGCTTCTCTTTCGAATTTGGGGCTTTGAACATGTTATGGTGTTACTTCCCTTGGTAGGAGTAGTTAACAAACCACCCTATTAGGTGTTCCTAGCCCCTAAAGGGAAGGACATGTAAGTTATTTTTGTAGGAAATCAAGACTCACTATTGCAATGATAGCGGCAGAACAAGGGCATCAATAGTGTGAGATCTGAGTAGTGTAGCGAAAATGTAGATTGGTTTAGCGATAACATGTAGTAGGGGAATCAGAGTAGGCAGTGATAACATGGCGGAGAGTGATTGCTGGAGTATTTTCTTCGCAGAGATTTCCAACTTCTCAGTGGTAGAGGGAGATCTATTTGTAGAGGGAGGATGCATTCTCTCCGGGAGTGCAAGTTGACTGAAGCAGAGGGAGTTGTCGAGGCAACAAGCTGCTTTGCTAGTTAGATTGATTTGCAAAGGAGAAGTAGTTCTCAATTTGATGGTTTGATTTCTAGTGGAGGCTGAGTTATTTTCCCAGCAGTGCGAGTTTGCTGGTACATAACTACAGAGGTCGATTTAGGGTCTCAGTGGGAGGCCAAATTGATTTGGAGGGGCCAAGTTGCTTCTAGGATGTCAGATCAACTAGTAGCAGTGAAGAAATGAAATTTATCAGAGGTTTGATAATTTATAGCAACCAATTGTAATATTTTGCAATCACAGATGGTGGACACTAGCTGCGTGGATCAGTTCGGCTACAACATGTTCCCACAGATTAGCAGGTTGCAGATATTCTCACGAAGGCCTTGGGTGAGACAAAGTTTGTTTTCTTTAGCGATAAATTCGGTGTAGTGCGGAACATCTTCCTCGCTAAGAGGGAGTGTTAGATTTTGGTAGCAGCGGACAAGTGTTCTAGTCTCTATGGTGTTTAAGAGGCTAAGGAACACGAGATCTCCAAGACCCAGAAAAGGTTTTGCAAGAAACATCTCAATTAGATTAATGAGCTAATAATTAAATATTTCCTATGTCTAACTTAGGAAATCTGGTTAATTAAATCAGATTAATTGAGGGATATCGATTTTTCTATAGAGACTTCCAGAAAAGTGATTTGATGGAGTCAAAATGATCTTAGCCATTGATTGAGATGTGATCATGGTTGTTGAGAGTCCAACAAAAGATTATAAGAGCAAGTCGATGGGGTTTGGAGAAGATACACAACACACACAGAAAACTTTTGAGTAGTTCGACTACCCAGTTGTAGGGATTCAACAAGGGCACAGTTGAAGCTAGGGAGACACTAGCAACGAGGTATTCAACAGTGAGAATTTCCAGAGAAATTCCCAGGGGGTTTCTAGTGTTCCAGAGTCAGGAAAGGAAGAATGAGTTTTGTAGCGGGGAGGTCATATTCAGTTAGTGCAAGTAGCCAGTTCCCTAGTGTGACTTGCAGGAGCAATATATCACTTCCAGTTGCCGGGAGAGTTGCTGAAAGGAGGTGCAAGTAGCTTCAGGAGGAAAAGGGAGGCATAATGACTTGTAGGGAGGAGTCTTGGAGGCTGTGTGAATTTCCCAAAGGCTGCAAAGTGCATTTTTGGCAGACAATGTGAGTGCCAGAGAGGAGTGCGAGTGGCCAAGAGGAGGCCAGATCGATTTGCTGGAGGGAAGATGTTTTTCCCAGTTATTTTCCAATGAGATAAAATTGTCGGAGCTTAGATAGAAAGGAAATAAATTGTGATTCTCTATTTTGCTGAAGATAATAATAAAACCCTCAGTTGCTGCACTGGTTTTCCTTTTGGGGTTTTCCCGAGGGCGATTGTCCAAAAATAATAGTGTCAAAATTATTGTGTGTGTGCATTATTTTCTCAGTTCTAATATTTATTTTCCGCAACGTATTTTATTTATGAAGAATTGCAGTGTGAGTTTATCAATATTTGTCGTTAATAATTAACATAAGACAAATAAATTGCATAAGTTATGAGATAATTTTTTGTTGATTTGGGGTAGCATCGGATGTGCTCTAGCCATGAAAATTGGTGGAGAGGCTAAAGCACATGAGATCTCCAAAACCCAAAAATGGTTTGAGGAAATTTTGCCCGGTGAAGGAGATATTAAAATAATTAATATTTTTAATGGGTTCCTAAGTCTAAACTTAGGAAGATAAAAATATTAATGTGTATTAATATAAAACTGGGTTAGAAGGTTCTAAATGACATGGATCAAGTCAAATATAATCTTAGCCGTTGATTAGAGATGTAATCTCAGTCGTTGAAGACTCAACAGAAAAAGTATAAGAAGAGGCTTGAGGGTTAGTTGGAGATACACCAAGAGTGATCAGTCAGTTCAATTTTCTAGAGCGGGGTTTGCTAAGAGAAATCGAACAAGTGATTAGAGTTGCAGCAAGGGGCAGTGAGTGCAAGGCAGAGAGGCAAAGATAGTGCCGGAAAACCAACGTAGAGGCAGGGAGGCAGACACAGAGCTAGCAGGAGCCATGCAGAGGCCAACAGTGACTGCACAGAGGCCAGAAGGGCCTATGTGAGTGACGTAGAGGGTGCAAAAGTGACACAGAGGTCCAGAAAGGCTGCGTAGAGCCTCAGAGGGTTGACGCAGAGGGTTTAGGGCTGACGCAGAAGCCAGGAGGGGTGATGCAGTGCCTCAGAGAGGTGCTAGAGAGGGTTTTGTGGAGCAGACTTTCAGAATATCTGCTTCCGAAGAGAGGTATTACTGCCAGATTATTTTCTCTGTTGGGTGAGCCAGTTTGGCACCTAGTGTACTCAAGAAAAGTTGCTTAATAATAAAACCCTCAAAACTGCTGCAACGGTTTTCCCAAGTTGGTTTTTTTCGGGGACGATTGTCCAAGAATAACGGTGTCCCTTGTGTGTTTGTCTATTTCTTTCAGTTGTTGATCTGTAAATGGTTGAGACTGCATTGTGTTTATTTTAGTATTTATATGGTTAAATAACTTGTTAATAATTAAACAAGTAGGCGGAATAAACCAGATAGTGCAGGAAGATTTCTAACGGGTTAGACTTAGAAATTTCAACATGGTATCAGAGCATTGCAGATCACGAGAGAGCCGAAGGCACCCGCTGAATCAGAGAATTTGCGAAACAACTGTCCCGAGTGACAAAAGATGTTCCTAAGCAAAAAGCAGCAGAGAAGGGGTGACGCAGAGGGCGTCCATCCTCAGTTTGAGCTAGAGAAGGCGTCAACGCAAAAGCAGTGAGAGGATCTCAAAGAGCCATGTCATCCCGCTCAGCCAAGTAGGAGTGACGCAATTGGCTAGTGGAGCGATTCAACCACTGTCAGGATTGCGCAAAACCTAGAGGCTCAGTTCTTCAGTTGTTGGGGCATAGGAAGTTGTTGGCAGATTGCAGAGAGTGAAGTTGGTGGGGTGCTGTTGCCGTCGAGGTAGAACAGTACCTAACGGGACAGACCAAGGTAGAGGGAGTCGCTACCTAGGCAGATTTCTAGCCAAGAAATCCAGATCAGTGTTGCAGGAGCATAGGAGATTGGAGAGGTGCAATTGTTGGCAAGAGTATTTCCAGGAGGGAAATCAAGACTCAGAGGGAGTCTAACAGAGAACTTCCAGGAGGGAAGTAGAGACTCAGAGGGAGTCGAAGAGAGAACTTCCAGGAGGGAAGTAGAGACTCAGAGGAGTCAAAAAGAAGAGCAGAGAGATGGCCATGAACGGACTGAGGGATCAGGACAGGCTGGACGGTGCGTCCAACTTTGTCATCTGGAAGGCCAAGATCCTGTTTGTTCTGGATAGACATCGCATCAAGGTCTTCGCCTTGAGAACCGTGGCTATCTCAGTCGACCCAGCTGATAACGAAAGGTATGAGGATGCGATGGCCAAGGCGAAATGCATAATCCTTGATGGGGTCAAGGATCATGTAGTTCAACATATTGCTGAGAAGAATACGGCAAAGGAAATGTAGGATACCTTGACGACGTTGTATCAAGGCACTTCCGTGTGGAGGAAGATGCTACTGGAGAATCAGTTGCAGTCGTATCAGATGCAGAAGGGGGAGCAGATAGATCAATTCCTTAGTAGGTTGCAGGAGATTCGGGACCAACTGACTTCCATAAGGGCCACGCCGGATCAGGAATTAATGGTGAGGACCTCCCTAAACGCAGTCTCCGAGGAGTGGGAGACATTCGTCCAAAGCATTTTGGGCATAGCGAATCTTCTAGATTGGGAAGAACTGTGGGCAGCTCTTCGCCAAGAAGAGATCAGACAACTGACTAAGGCGAGAAGTAGCGGCAAAGGAGCCTGGGTCAAGAAAGAGGAGGAAGAGGATGTGACTCTAGCATCTACAGGGCAACAAGGGAAGAGGAAGAAAAAGGACCTCTCCAAGATTAAATGTTTCAATTATGGGGAGTTGGGCCATTATGCAACCTAGTGTCCAAGGAAGAAGAATAAGGGAGAGGCGTCTAACTCCAAGGCAGTGCCAACGAAGGCAGAAAAGGAGGTAGAGGATGATGACGATTGTGCCATGAGTGCTCATGTACCTCTAGGGAGAAGGTGGGGAGACATCGAGTTGCAGTCAGGAGGACTACATGAGATGTAGGGGCAGGATCCTTGAGGTACCCAAACTCTTGGATCATATCGGGCTACAAGAGCCCTGAGAGACAGTAGCAGGATGACGGATGTCGGTAGAAGCGAATGCGGATGAAGCGGCAAAGAGTGCTAGAGTGCAGGGATCTGTAGCAGTGCAGTGGGGATTGCAACAGTGCGAGAGACACAGAGGAGGTTGCAACAGTGCAAGAAGGCACATAGAGGTTTGCAGCGGTGCGACAGGCACAAAGGTGTTGCAGCAGCGCAGAGGCAGCAGAGGGAGCACATGATAACAGCAGAGAGAGCTTCAACATCAAGAGGGTTTCTAGCCTGACAAGGATGTCAGTAGTTGGGTAGATCAGTTACCATCATCTCAGTAATTGAGTTGCAGTGCAACAATAGCAGTGGTAGTGCTATAGGTAGCACGAAGCAGCATGAGGAGAGAGGGCTGTAGTGCAGATGCAGAGTTGGGAGGAAGGACCAGCAGCAACACACATGCAGAGGAGCTATTGTACAGATGTAGCAATGGTAGTGGTAGAGCCATGGGCAGCAGTACAGGATGCAACAGTGCAGAGCATGTTGGGTAGGAAGGCTAAGCATCAGCACAGGTACTGGTGCCGGATGATCAGGGCGATGCTCAGTGGTGGAGCATTACTAGAGCACATTCCTCGCTAAGAGGGAGTGTTGATTTGGGGTAGCATCGGATGTGCTCTAGCCATGAAAATTGGTGGAGAGGATAAAGCACATGAGATCTCCAAGAATCAGAAATGGTTTGGGGAAATTCTGCCAGATGAAGGAGATATTAAAATAGTTAATATTTTTAATGGATTCCTAAGTCTAAACTTAGGAAAATAAAAATATTAATGGGTATTAATATAAAACCAGTTTAGAAGGTTCTAAATGACATGGATTAAGCCAAATCTAATCTTAACCGTTGATTAGAGATGTAATCTCGGCCGTTGAAGACTCAACAAAAAAAGTATAAGAGGCGGCTTGAGGGTCAGTTGGAGATACGCCAAGAGTGATCAGTCAGTCCGATTTTCTAGAGCGAGGTTTGCTAAGAGAAATTGAACAAGTGATCGTAGTTGTAGCGAGGGGCAGTGAGTGCAAGGGAAAGAGGAAGAAATAGTGTCAGAAGACTAGCGTAGAGGCAGATACAGAGCTAGCAGGAGCCTCGCAGAGCCCAGTAGTGACTGCGCAGAGGCCAGAAGGGCCTGCGTGAGTGACACAGAGGTTGCAGAAGTGACACAGAGGGTTTCAGGCTGACGCAATGGCTAGGAGGGTTGACGTAGTGCCTCAGAGAGGTGCTGGAGAGGGTTTCGTGGAGCAGACTTTCAGAGTATCTGCTTCCCAAGAGAGGTATTATTGCCAGATTATTTTCTCTGTCGGGTGAGCCAGTTTGGTACCCAATGTACTCAAGAAAAGCTGCTTAATAATAAAACCCTCAGGAGTCAGAACTGCTGCACCGATTTTCCCAAGTTGGGTTTTTCCGGGGACGATTGTCCAAAAGTAACGACGTCCCTTGTGTGTTTGTCTATTTCTTTCAGTTGTTGATCTGTAAATGGTTGAGACTGCATTGTGTTTATTTTAGTATTTATATGGTTAAATAACTTGTTAGTAATTAAACAAGTAGGCAGAATAAACCAAGTGGTGCAGGAAAATTTCTAATGGGTTAGACATAGAAATTTCAACAATTTTCAGTTGTTGCAATTGGTGTAAATTTCATACTATACATCATTCAAATCAAGCTCTAACCCTTGAGGTACAAGCAATAATATAAATAAAAATCGAGAAAAAGTAAAAGGCACAAAAGAGGGGTGGAAAACAAACGCTGAGTTGGTATCTCATGCATCCATGATTGCTCCCCCCTCACATCTATACACCCATGATGAGGATCCCCATCAGGCTGGTCCCTTTGACCATGGCACTTGGCCATGAAGTCTTTTCCCCTCTATTCCATTATTATTCACATGGCACTTATTGATTATAGGGACATGTCACTCCCCCTTGGGGGTTGAGAACACTTAATAGGGTCATCTATTAACCACTCTTACCTAGTGAGGTAACACCATTACATTACTAGAGCCATAATTTTGGAAGGGAAGCCTTCTATGAAGTGTTAATTTGTCCATTCCTTTCAAGCTTGGTTCACTTAGATGTAATAATGATTAAATGTAACCTAATGGTGAAAGTTGCAACACTTGATATTTTGTGTGATTGGAAGGTGGCTCCATCTATAGGTCTGGGCAACTTAATTGGGGTCTAAGTCCTCCAAAGGGACATATTGACACCCATAAGTGAGGCATTGAGAGCCATGGGACTCCAAATAGTTGTAGAGCATCACTTGCATCCTTGGATACCTCTGACAACCACAACGTTCTAGCACTTTGCCCCACATTGTTGACTTTTATGGGATGATGCACCTTGACCAACATGCCCCCAACAGGCTTAGCACTAATAAGATGGGATGGCGTCTAATCCATGGCCCAGATGAGGATGGTCTCACACATTGAGACATGGGAGAGCTAGGAGCACCTTGGGAGGTCTCAACATTGGAGCAAAGACAAGCATTTTGGCCACTTGGAGACCCATGAGACCACCTTTGTGACCCAAAGCCAAAACTGGGGTCCACAGAGGGAGATTGGCAGAGATCTTGGGGTCAACCCCAAGAGGATGATTTTAGAGGGCTTCTACACACTTCATGGCACCTTTGATCCGCAATGCTTGCCTAGAAGTGGCCTACGCTAGCATGATGTCAACATTATCACTATTTTGGCTGACAGTTGTGGGTTGTTTGAGTTTGTTTTCATGAGCTACTACTAGATCAACTTATGACCCAGATTATTACTTGCAGATTAATTTATTGTTTTGTGGGGCTAATAAGCTAAAATAGGATTCAAATTCCTCATATAAGTAGAGGAACCTTTCATTTGTATCTCATCATCACATTACACTTGGATATTCGGCCTTCTTGTGCAGTTCGACCTATCGAACTTGTGGAGAAAATCAGACCTTTGATGCATTTTGATATTTGGAGCTAAATCATTGTGCTTTGGTGCTATTCTTTGGATGATGGAATGGAATCTTTGCATGTTATCTTGTAAGTGTATATAAATGTTGAATATCTATCTTTTTCATGTCTAATTTATGGAATTTTGTTGATTCTAGTTACTGCAATTGTCTCCTAATTGATTGAAAACACATTTGGATGCTAAGCTAGATGATCTATTGCATGCATTACTCATACATAATATGCGAATGAATGTCCTTAGTGGTCAACTCTTGGTAGCTCTCCCATGAAAAATCTATCCTCCATTGCATAGGTAATTGTTGGAATTTGCTGCTAGGGCATCAAAATTTCAGCCTCCTTAAAGACTAGTTGGCTGATTTGAAACATCATTTACTCCATATTCCCAAGGGATAAGGGACTGGTCCATTTGGTTGGTGATCAAACCCTCTTTTAGTCCATTATTTCTCTTCCTCTCAATTCAACCCCTTTAAGGCCAACCTTGCTAACTAGGGCTTGGTGCGAATATCTAGGAAAAGCAAATTTTCGGGATTAGAGAGCCTAAACATCAAGAGGATTGTATTTGCCACAAAATCTATCCTTTTGGTGGGCATCAACTTCAATCTGGTCCATAAATTTCTTTGCCTAAGTTGTTTTCCGTAAGAGGGAACCCTAGGCTAGTATTGCTTCAACTTGGGGGCTTGTTGAGGGCTTCACAAGCCTTGAATTTGCAAATACACATTGTAAGAAGTACTTTCCCATAGCCTTGATCTTGGGTTACTCCAACACACATCAAATCCATCAAACACTAGGTTTTGTGTCTTGTATTATAGGTCTCTTCATAGAAAGCGAATTGCCTCCTAATGGACCCTTGAATCTACATTTCAGTTCAGTTTTGTAGGGCCAGTGCAGCATTGGAGCAGATCCTTGAGGCCAGTTTCTCATCTCAGCTATTTGTGTTTTATCAACATGTAAATCCCCATTTTATCTAATATAATAAGCTGAGGATTTTTCTGTTTATCATGTTATTGGATTGCAGTGCTCTATCTGTTATGTTTTACATGACAATCTTCTATTAAATGAATGAACTTTTTACATATGCATTTTGTTGAGTTAAATTAGCCAAAATTTTCAGTTTGGAATATTACATTTTGTGGGAATAGGCTGAATAGATAAATTTGGGAGGCCGAATTGCTAGCTTCAAGACGAGGCCAAATTGATAATTCCAGGAGGACAAGTTGTCATCTTTGGGAGGACGTCGAATTGATAATTCCAAGAGGCCAAATTTTCGTCTTCAGGAGGCCGAATTGATAATTCTAGGAGGGCCAAATTGCTAATCTCAGGAGGGCTGAATTATTGTTTCTAGGAGGGGCCAAATTGACATTCCAGGAGGACCAAATTAATAGTCTCAGGAGGGCCGAATTCCCATTCTCAGGATGGCTAAATTATCATCTACAAAAGGGCCGAATTGTTACTTCTACGTGGGCTGAATTAATAACTCTAGGTGGGCCGAATTGCTAATCGCTGGGAGATTGAGTTGTAGAAGAGCCAGTGAATTTGCTGAGGGAATATCCAGCCAAGTATTTACAGACGATTTTTACATTAGATTTTCCTCAATTAAATTGATGTAATTTTCCTCTCAGAATTATAAATAAAATAGTTGGGGTTTTGCAATAGAATTGTTTACAATCTTTGTGGTTGCTGTTTCTATAATTCTGTTTACATTATGAAAATTCTTGGCAAAAAATCATTGTGTGTTTTTCTGAAGGCAATTCAAAAGAAAATTCTGGAAATTTAAATAAATAAGTGAAGGGAATATTTCAATCTACCATTTGATTTTGATATTTACCCCTTCCTTGGGACAAATCAGTGGTGCATCAATCTGTTTACTGGATTGTTTTCTTTTTCCCCAATGTTAGTAGAGGTGTGGAGCCACTCGATCACAAGGGAGAGGAAATCTAATCAAGACTTGTTGCAATGTTTTGTATTCTTCCTGATCATCCTTTTACTCACATATACAATGCTCTAACAATAGACCACTAATTGATGGGATTATTTACTCATCTTTTGGAAACCTTATTGATGAACTTTTGAAAGGATAAAGATTACTTATGTTTAGATGATCATGAATTGGTAGTTGTACCAGTTGAGCCACATGCAGAGTTCCATGATGATAAGATGAAGAGCTGAGTTTACAAGGATCTTTTTAAGGTTGATGTTAATGCTCTTTTAACTCATTGACAGTAGAGTAGAGTAATTATTAATGTGGATTGAAATCCCACTCTAGGGATATGCCACTGTATAAATAGCTTGTAATACTTCACATAAATAACAACCAGAAGGCAGATAGGGCCCATAATGGATTGCTAATTTTTTTATAGTAGATTTCTTCAGAAAGAGCTGATAAATAGGAACTGTGCTTTTCTATGAACCCAAAGTGAACCATTTAAGGCTACGCTGTTCATAAGCTTGATGAGAAAGCTGTTTGTTTCCCTCTACTGGTAGTGCCAATTTTAGTCTGTTCCAGTGTCTGGCACGCATGATTTGTTTGTAGATGATAATCGTTAGTTGAGGCCTAATCACTAAGGGCTATACAAGCTGTGGTTCGTTTTTAAGCAGGTCAAGTATGTATGTCCCTGGAAGTGCTCAAGCTGTGTTTGTGGAAGTTTTGAAATCCCATATAATCTTGTCATGTGCATGCACAGTTGTCAGAATGTTTGTATTTATAAACTCACACCATTTACTTCTTGATTGGAATTCCTTATATTTCGTCTAGTGCACATTTAAAGAAAGAGTTTCTGGACATGAGGCCTATAAAATGTTGACATGTAGTCTTCTCATCACAGGTTATGCCATACAGCACAGGCTGCAAGACTTCTCTATCAAATTTTGAAGCTGGACAGAATTACAGGGTATGCTATCAGCTCCAATAAGTTGATTAATTTGCTATATCTACAGTAACTATTATAACCTAGGATAAATATATGTGGCAAACTTGTTAATATTGTAATGTCGACGAAGTCTCTCTAAATGAAACTTTTCATTTTGTAGGATGTGTCAGATCCTGCAATAATGGTGTCTTTTCCATTAAAAGATGAACCAAATGGTGGAGCCCTGGTAGCATGGACAACTACACCATGGACTCTTCCTAGTAATCTTGCTTTATGTGTCAATGCAAATTTTGACTATGCAAAGGTTTGTAATGGTGAACTTGTTGTGAATTTTACTCTGTTTGTAGAATGATCAGGTATTTTATCCTTAGTATGTGATATGGTGATAGACTGCTTTGCATTCCATATTAATAATGAACAAAGTTTTTCATTCAAGGTGTTGCAGTTTGAAAGACTCAACCCTGAAAGTTTTATAGAGTATCTTGTTTTACTTGTTAACATATGGATTCCTTTCCTGCTTTTTTTCTTCGGTGGTGCATTCTTTTTTATATTTTTTTAATAAGTATGACTTGTTACTGCCAGTGTTGTGAAAATCGTAATCGGGATAATATCGGCGAGGGGAAAAAATCGGAAAAAATCGTAAAAATCAGTAAAAATCGGGAAAAATCGGAAAATACAAAAATAATAACCGTTGCAGCTCTAGGTATATATTTCTTGGGCCAATACCATTGAATGCTGATGAAGCCACCTTTTTACAATATCCCTCAAACACAGATAATTGTATTCTCAATGCAAAGGTTTGTATCCAACTTTTAGTGCCTTGATGCTACAACGCTTGCTGGGTGCATTATCTGGGTGTTTCACTAATAGACAAGAGCCAAAACTGCTGGGCATTCTCATTTCTTCCACGATAAACATGAATCAAACAAGCTCCATGCAGGTTCAATTTGAGACATTAAAACTGATTTCTGGGTGTACAAACAAGCAACGCAGAGATTGAATTGTAGACAATGTAGAGAATACAAAAATGGCAGTCTAGCGTTGATACATTCGTTCCACAAGTTCTGGTTATCACATCATGCCATCGATTTTCAGAAGACACACTAGACTCTTCAAACCAAGTAATGGATCTCAAATTTGTTTGTAACAGTCCACAATTCCTTTCGCTATTTTTTCCCATTGGAAAAAAAATCGTGATTTTTTCAGCAATTTTTTGGGAAAAAAATCGTAAAAATCGCGCGATATTATTGGTTAAGTGAAAAAACCGCGATTTTTTGATTTTATCGCAATAATATCGCGATTTTCGCAACACTGGTTACCGCTCAAGCTAGCAGGGGTCCTAGGAGGCGATCTTAGAGAACAACCACTAGGTCAAGGGGCAACAATGGAGCGATAGCCCACTGTTACCTTGTAAAGATCTCTAAGTACAAAAATTTATGAAATTACTTTTAGTTTTGCAGACAGTGAAACTTAGGGAAACCCCTGTTTGTTTTTCTTTGAATTTGATGTCGATCCCAGGTTGTCCTCATTCCCAATTTTGCTTTTGTTACCAAATGACCGAAACCTCCGAACCAAACTGGGTACAATCCCCCCTACCCATCTCCAAAATACTTCGTAATCAAAGTACTCTGACCCCCGTGCCCAAAAGTTTCAAGAACAATTGCTCAAATCTCCGTTTCTCAATTCCAATCTCTCAGCTCAACAACTTAGTCTTCAGTTCCCAATTTCCTTCACTGTTCCTCCCTTTCTATGTTGTAACCCTTCTCCTTATATGTTCAAAATCACCACCTTCTCCTTTCCATCGTCTCAATGTTTCTCAATATAATATGGTTTCCAGTGTTCTCTCCATCGATCCTTGGCACCGAGAGGGGTCTTTTATGAATTCTCAAGGTGGTCACATTTAATATTTGACTGTCATAATTTTGATTTTAGTTCAAGTGACAACTAACTTAAATAATTTACAATCCATGAGATATTTGATACTAATTTATTAATTTATACCATTTTGTTAAAGTTTATTAACCTAATTAAAAGCTTATAAATTTATATAACTTATTGAAGTTTTTATTGTTCGTCCTTATATATATATTCCCTTTTATATATCATGTTTCTTTTTAGTTAATATATAGCCTGTCTTAGTTAAAATAATAAAAAATATATCATATTATTATTCTCTTTTATTTGCATAAGCCATTGCATTTATTATTTATTTTTTGAACAATATACTAGTTATATATTATGATGATGGCATATATAATAGGTACCTCACAATATGTTCATACCTTCTTATGGGTTAGGTATTCACTCAGTACTTTAAGAGTTAATTCATTACCCTCTACTTAGAATTTTCATACTTATTTACTACATATACTAGTGCAGTGCATGTGATACATGCATATGTAGCTATCATATACATGTGTCGTATGCATGTTAATATTCCTATGGAGCTCATGATACAAGATGGGCTGTTATACACATCAGCTAAGGCTCCTTGCTCTTTATAGACTTTCACTGATAGGAGGAGACCCGGTATAAGGGGAATCACTAGGAAGGATGGATCCTAAGTTGCACGAAACGAGGAAACGGGGAAGCGAAACGAAACGCGGAAGCGAAACGAAACGCGACCTCCCCAAATTTTGGAAACGGGGAAACGCGAATATATATAATAAAAATAAATAGATATATATATTAAAACATTTAAAAATTATTAATATATATATGTGCAATCATAAAGCATTAATGAATTATGATACATTTACTTGAACATTTTAACATTAAGATTAAATTTATAGCTTTAGAAATGGTTTCTAGAAGTCATTAGAAACCCTAAACTAATTAAAAATTAATTAGCAAAAAAAAAAAATTTAAAAACAAGTGTCAATTTGCTGGAAACGGGGCCCGTACGGTGTGGAAATGCGTTTCCGTACGTACGGGCGCGTTTCCATTTCGGGAAACGCGCTCGTACGTACGGAAACGCGTTTCCGTTTCGTTTCCCCAGGGAAACGACCCCTAGACCCACGTTTCCTGCAACTTAGGATGGATCTATGAATGGATAGAGAGTGATTCCTAAGGCCTATTCATAAGAGAGGCTCAACTAGATGGCTTGCTTGCTTCAAAAGCAAGGAGATGGGCTCTCTAGGAAGGGCTAAGAGGATTATTGGGCCTAGATTTGGAGGATATGCCTTAACCAAGGGCTTCCCAGACCTAAGAATCCTTATGTATAAGAGGATTTTATGTAATCCTTGTGGAAATGGAGTTACAAAGTTGCGGGACCACACAGAGCCAAGTGGACCCAAAACCAAGTCAAGGGTATGGAGTTGATCAACCAATGAGGGCTTGACCTAATTAGGGTAGGGAATAGGATCAACAGACTAATCTTCTTTTGAGATTTGAATGCAATGATCCCAATGAGGACACTAACCCAAGCCAATCTAGGGAAAGAATTGGTCTTGTGGCTAGGGCTTGCTAGATCTTGCGATTCCACCGTCGGATTTGCTTCAAACTTGGAGGACCTCTAGACAAAATTCCAACACGGTAGTGGACCAAAGATCGAGGTGATTAGATGGCTAGGATAATTTGATTTATGCCCTAGGGGACCTATTAGGGCTAGGCCTAAAAAGAGAAGGAGAAGGTGTAAAAAAAATCGTTTAAGTGACCACCAGAAGTTGGATTAGTGCCTTGCCTTTGGGAGAGATGAAGTCAAGGTGAATTTGTGATTTGAAGAGAATTAACCCAATCAAGGAGGCCTCTAGGCAACTTCACATGGCAATTATGGCATGAGAGCAACTACCCAAGGACTTTATACTTCGATGTGCAATGTTTGATGACTTATCAAGGTATATTTAATAAACATAACCTTTAGGAACATTCACTCATTCATACATGACACATGCAATGTATGGAACGGTTCAATAGATAAAAAATTCCACCATTTCACATAGAGTAGCAGTAAATTTCAGACCTATTTAGCGAAAATTCCAACAACATTCATGTGAAATGATAAATACAAGAATAAACATGAAAAATAAATCACTTACATGTACAATGAGTATATCCAATCATCAAATCATGACAAGAATGAAGCTCCAAGACCAAGAGAATAGTTCCAAACATCAAAATTCATCCATGAAACCACCTCCAAAAGGGAATGCAAAATTCTCCAAGTAGCTACTAAACGCAAACAAGTGATGATGAGAGAAATGAATCACCTCTCATCAATTTATATGATCTCTAAAGAGTTCTTTTTTCCTAATTAGGCCTAATTAAGCCCCAAGTATTAAAATAATATGCAATAGTAACATCCCTTGGTAACAAGCCCACCAAGATAGCTCAATAACATAAATAAGCCTCTCAAGAGGGAAAAATAATCAATATAATGAGTCGTTGGGCCATTAAGAAGGCCTAATGAAGTCCAAAGCATGCCATGGTGAGAGAATGAACTCCAATCATAGTGGACAAGGGGTTGGCCCCTTGTTTCCCAAGTAAATCACATGTGGTGCTCCCAAGTGGGTGTGGGAGCACAAGGACATTCTCATGGGTCTCCAAGTGGATCGATGATGCTTGTAAACCATTTGGAAGGGCTAGGATGATGACATAAGCCTTTCCTTTGTCTCCTGCAATGAGACACATCCTCATCTGGACCCTAGAACATCTGCTAAGTGTATGGTGCAAGTGTGGAGCCGACTGGGCATGGTGAACCAGGTGCATCATCCTCATCCAAAAAGGTGGAACATGAGCAAACGCTGAGTGGGGGCATCCATGAAGTTCTCTTTACTATGGTGGAGGCCCATGGATCTCAACGCTCACCCTACAAGTGCCAATGTGGCCCTCTGGAAGGCTTGGACCCCATATAGGGAGATCAAACCCCAAATGGAGACCCACCTACAATCTTGCATAAGATCCAATGCGTCCCCTTGCCCTCCAATACAAAATATCATTAGAATAATAAAGTAAAAGAGCTTATAAATCATGGAATCAATGGGGCACTTCATGGTGGCATGCCCTTCCAAGTGGGTTTTGGCATGTACAAGTGTCTCCAAGCTTAATAAGGGGGTAACCAAGGACCCTATTAGGTGGTTTCAATCTTTAAAGGGGGTGATATGTCCATGGTACATCCATCAAGTGGTAGGTGGCAAGTGATATAGTGATGGAACAAAGGGAGGAAGGACCCAGGCCACATGTCATGGTACAAGGGTAGCTATAATGAGGGAAGCCCACCCTTCGGTATATGAGTGTAGCAGGGAGAAAATTTTGGTACATGAGTTACCTCAACCTTTGTTTTTCCACCATTCTTCATATGCCTTATGCCTTTGATTGATTTTTCTTCATAACTGCTCGGGGCTCCAAGGGATGAGAGCATGATGCATAGGATATAGCAGTAGGTACCCCCTTTTAAGGTGGGGCTTTTCATTGCCCACCAGGGGTTGGGACAATCATGGGTTCCTTAATGTGGAGGGCGCTCATCTACGGCCCATAGAAACTAGGCTGATGACCAGAAATAAGGGGTAGAGCTCATGTTCGACTTTTGCCCACGTGCTAAATTTGCATGTCCTGACCATCTTTTGCATTTTGTGGTACATTTCTTGTTGAGAGTAGCCAAATTATGTTTTTTCTTTTCTTTTTAGCTGCATCAACCTCCGGGGCATTGTTATAGTCCCGACCCAAGGTGTGGACAAGGGGAGGGGGAGGCTAACCCTATGTGGACCCAGATGGGAAAAATGATGAATGGGTTTAGAATGAGCGGAAGGGAGTGATGAATATGGTGTCAGGAAACGGGACCACGCAACCAAAATTAAGATTTCCCATGTAGTGCCAACCCTAAAGCTATTGGCTAGTAAAGGAGATCCCATGGGACTAGGATACAAGGGTAATTGCCAAATCGAGCAGAGGAGACAAGAGTACAGACCTAGCCCACTCTTTCCACCGAATCCCCCCACCAATCCATGCCCAAAAGTGTCCTTGATAAGTAAGGAAAAATTACTCAACTATACCAATTAAAAGCCATACCTTTGGGGTTGGGAGGCCCACCTTTAAACATACAATCATAACAGATGGGTGAGGGACCACATAGTCGGCTTAGGTGGCAGAGATAATGCACATTGTGCTATTTGGTGGCTGCAAGTGGCTTCTGGCTGCAGACTGAGGACCATCTAGGAGAAAATTTTTCTCCTATGCATACTACCCACAAGTGGTGGGGAACATGACCATAATCACAACTCACTGGAGAGCTAGGTTTTGGTTTGGCTCTGGGCTGTAGCATAGGAGTCTAGCATTTTACATTCATCATACTCAATCCTACAAGTTAAACATGGAAAATGGATGAGATACAATGGAATATGTATATCTTTCATCCATTGCAAGATGGACTTTGCATGAATTGAAAATTTATTTCTGAACTAGATTATAGGAGTAAAAACTCTCAATTGGAAATTGGTGTAAAATATTCAGCATTTTTCATATTTTAGAATTGTAAGAAAGGGTTGCTGATTTGACCTCATATTCTAAGATTCTTAAGTCTATTTCTAAAATAAGGTCCTTGCATCAACCAATGATCCTGATCTTTAACATTGTTTGGTAAATGGCTGTAACCTTCTAAGCTAAGAGTAAGACTCAGAAAAGTATTAGAAATCAACAAGGCTTAAAGTTTGTAAGAGTTGTGTCATTTTTCATATGTTCTCTAATTTCTATATATTAAATTTATATGTGTATCATCAGGTTAGATGTAAGACATCTGGAGCAATATACATTATTGCAGAGTCTCGACTATCTCAGCTGCCAATGAACAAGACAAAGGCAGATGCTGTTCCAAAAATGAAAGATTTGGGGACAAAAGCAGGAAGCAAGCAAAAAAGTATTCCTGTGGAAAAGATTTCAGCTCCTTTGGATGGTAGTTCTTATGAAGTGCTGGGGACATTCAAGGGCTCTTCTCTGGTTGGTAAAAAGTGAGTCTTGCAAGTACCTCAGCTGGGACTTTTCATCTTTAGTTATTTATTTCAAGTCAAAAAGAACTCAGAATGCGTATATGGAATTCCTCTCCTAAAACGATTGTATAAATTCCATTAGGACGCTGGAAAGAATCAAGTTGATGCTTCATAGAGGCTTCATTATTTTCTAAATTTTATTTGGAGTTTACATTTCTATTAGTCTCGCTAGGCTCTTGGAAGATCATAAGGTCTAGATAGAATCATAGAAGTTATATACATTCTATTTCTTGTTAAACATGACCCCCTGTTCCAAGGGATAAGCTACAATTTGGTTGAAAATCACATTGCTGCAACTCTTCTGGGTGGAGTAAACTGAGGCTTATTTTTGTGTGTTAATATGTTCTTTGAAACATATTTTTCTGATCTGGGCTTGGTAAATTGAAGCATCTTTTTGTGTGTTAAATCATAAATGTTCTTTGAAATATATTTGTTCTATATATATATATATATAGCTAGTGTGTGTTTGTGTGTGTGGGCACTTACGTCTGCAGTCTGGCAAAGCTAGAACCATAAAATGACTATAATAACTAGCATTGCACTTCTGATGTTTGGAACCTGGGCCAACCATATATCTGCTTATGTTGTTGCTTTGTCAGTCCTATATGTGCTACTGATGCTGTCTCATCAACCTTGTAGCTTCTGGAGATGTTTAAATTTCTTTTTGCTTGTTAATATGCTTTTTGAAATATAGTTGTTCTTTATATAAATTTATATATATTTAATGAGCACTCAAGTCTGCAGTCTGGCAAGCTAGAACCATAAAATGATGATAACAACTAGCATTTCAATGCTGATGTTTGGAACCTGGGCCAACCGTATATCTGCTTATGTTGCTGCCTTGTCAGTCTTATATGTGCTACTCACACTGTCTCACCAACCCTGTAGCTTCTGTGGATGTTTACTTTCCCAAAATTGAAAGGTGTCATTAAAGCCTTGTGTTCTACATATTTTCTTTATGTTGTTGTCCAGCCTCATCTCCAGTTTGTTCCTAGAGCTGTGACCAAACCTCCTTTCCAGGAGGATGTAACAGAGGTTTTATTTGCAGGGTTTTCGTTCTTTATCATCTTTCCTGCTTCGTTGACACTACTTCAATTACACCAGTACCTTTTTATACTATTATTGTGTAGGAGATTGTTGAAATTTCAAGTATTATGCAATTAATGTGAAAATTTCTTGAAATTGCAGCACTGGAATTTATTCTCCTAACTGATTAGCAGTTTAATTGTTTACAGCAATTAACGAATCAATCACACTGCAATTCTTCACAAAATAAATATGCTGCGGAAAATAAACTAGAAGCTGAGAAAATATGCACATACAATAAAAATGACACCAATATTTTTGGACTAAAAGTCCCCAAAAAACCCCGAAGGGAAAATCGGTGCAGCAGATGAGGGTTTATTTTATTATTATGCAACAGTAAAAATCTGAGTACAATATCTGGATGCCAAACTGACAATCCTCCGGCAAATACTCTGGCCAAAATAATTAGGAAAAAAATTCTCCCTTTGCCAAACAACTCAGCCTCCCTCTGGCCTGCTTGCACTGCCTCTTTGGTTGCTCGCACTGCTGGCCTGCGCAAGTCTGGACGACCCCTAAATCAACCTCAAACTGGGCCGTCTAGCCTCCTCCTGCCTTTGGAAAAAATTCACATTGCCTTCAAGATGATCTTTCTGGCCTTTGACAACTGATACAAACCCTTCCCGACAATTCGCTCAACTGAGCTGGCTAACTCGCACAACTTAGATGGCTCTCTCTACATAATAATTCGGCCTCCCTTTTCCTGCCTCTTCGACACTGGAAAACTGTTGGGAAACTCCTCCATAAATTCTCTCTATTGCTCCCTCTCTCCGATGCTTTTCCTCTGGCTCGAACTCTTCCCTCGCTGAATCTTTGCGCATTGGGGAATTCGATCAGCCTTGCTCTTGCTCTTGCAATTGTGTCTATCTCCATCCCATTGACTTGCCTCAGAGATATGCTAAACATATTGCGAACCAATAAACACAACCTTAGAATAATATGTGAATGCGAGAGATATATTCAAATGAGTCACATTGTTCCTCTTTATATACAAATCAATGGGGTCCCTTTTTTGTGAGACCGACTTTAAGTTTGAGGCCAACTTGTGGAGGGAATTTCAAATTCATTTTTTTTTCCTTTCAAATAATTTCTTTCTCATATTGTCATCAAATTAGTAATAATAATATTTCATTTTAGTCCAAATGAATTTTCCTTATGACCAATATAAATCTTCTTTGGGGCTCAAGGGTTTGCTCTTGGGGACTTAGGGCTTCTATGGGAAATTCCTCCCATAGCTGCCCCACTTTTCAACATGGAAACCGCCATATCAATGGTGGGTTGCAGTTGAAGTTGTGGTTGGGCATGTTGTTGAGTTGTTGGAACTTTTTCATCAGAACATGCATCATTCCAGTCTAGAACACACATTGTTTTGGGCTTGTTGCTATTGTTGAGTAACGAGTGTTCCAACACTAGGCTTGTCATTGTTGTTGAGTAACGAGGGTCCCAACACTAGGCTTGTTGGTCTTGCATTTGTTAAGACTTGGGCTAGGCTAAAGCCTTGGGAGCCTCCTAATTCCTTGGGGTTTTTACAGGGAGCCATGGGATTTAGGAGATGTGAGAAAATGAGGGTTTCACAACCAAGAATAGGGATACATGGGTTATAGAAAAAAATAAAAAATTCAGTGACTAAAAGTTTGACTTTACTGCTGTGGTCCTATGGCAAGAGAGCTTGAAGAAAGAGATTCTATGTAGGAAGAAAATTCCAAAGGAGATAGGTAACATGGAGCTCTTAAGAAGCATTCATCTCAAGCCTTGAAAACTAATTAATATGAGCATAATACCAAAAATGTTGAAAACAGGGTATCAAGAAGGTGTTTCCTAGGCATTTCTCCTTTTGGCCTAGGGAGACACATAAACAATATTATGAGTTTATTAATATCAAGGGGGCTAAAATACTTTTTATGTGGAGATGTACTAGGTGCTTTAAGTTATTAAAGTCACATGTGTTTTAAGTCACTTTATGTGAAACAAGTGCTAAGTAAATTTTATATTATTAAAGTGACTTATATTCCAAAAATGACTTTATGAGGAAAAAGTGACCATGGTACTAAAACATTAAATAGTACTAGGGAGGCTCATTAATAGAAAGGGGGACCGCATTAAAAAGGGGGTTAAGAGGAAATGATCTCCACCCTTGATCTAATGAGCTAAGATTTAATCTTAGCCATTAGATCTAAGGGTTCGGGTTCTCATCTTATTGAGAAGACAAAAAGGAGGAAAAAGGAGATTAGAGTTTATTATTCTCATGAGAGTTATTGAGAGGAGCAAGGAGATAGGAGGAGGAGAGCTTGGAAATTCTACAACGGAGAGAGCAAGGATCAAGCTATAGGGTTCAAATCTCTAGAAGGCCGAGTTCAAGTCTGTGTGGGAGCTCAAATCTCAAGGAGGAAGGCATAGAATCTATTTGTTGCATGTTCTGGGCATGCTTTAGGTTTGAAGTCTATTTGTATCAGTGTTCAGGCAACAAAAAAGTATTTTTTCTCTCAACCACTCGAATCCCAAGATTTTTAGGCCAGTACAACGAAAATCTCGGGCCTTAGTTTCCTGTGTATACTCAGTGAAATTTTCAAGCCATCTCATCGAAAATTTTGGGCTATGTTTCCTATGTATTCTCAGTGAAGAATTTGGGCTTGTGGAGTGAAAATCTCAAGCCCGATTTTCCAAGCTGGACTACTTGTTTTTAAGGCATTTTTGAGTGAGGAAACTCGGCTTCAAAAGGCTGATAAGGTGACTGTATAGTGGGTCCACTACGACATTGAATGAGTTGTGAGAGAGGTCGTATTTTTATTGGAGGAGACGAAATTGTGGGCTTAAATTTATCAGTCCAAATCTCTATGCAAAGAGAACCTCATAAAGTCTTCTTCAAAGGAAAGAGATAAGTTAATCTCTTGTTGATTTTTTATTGTATAAAATTTCTAAGAAGCAAATAAAAATCCTCCTAGAAGAACTGGCTTTCCCCTTATGGGTTTTTCTAGGGTCAAGTTGACAAAAGAAAAGTTTGTTAAATTCATGTGTGTGCTTGAAATTTTCTCTTGTATCAGTTGATGAAAAGTAAATGGTAGAGTAGCTCTTATGTTTCAAGTAAATGCTAATATGATATAATTATCAATCACATGTTTTATGATGGGTTTGGGCATTAAACCAAGCAAAACTTGAAAACTGGGTTGGGCTACAACACTCTTGATTTGTCTACATGGTATCAGAGCATGAGAGCAGTTAGACATGAGAATCTTCATCAGCTGATACAAAGTCCAGCAAACAAAAATTCTATCATCTCAGTGAACAACAATCACTAAACCTTAGTTAGAAACCCAAAGAGTTGTTGGTTAAGACAGAGGAGACTGTCTAGTATCAGATTTGCTCCAATTGTTGGTTGTGAGGGTTGTGGGTACTGGGTTGAGGGTAGAGGAAAGATTGAGTGGGGTTGATAATTTTGGCCCCTGGAAGGAGAGGATGACACTTTTGTTTGAGGAGTTGGAGGTATGGGACATCGTAGAGAATGCATTGCAACCTCCTATTGACCAAACAGTTGAAAAAATTCAACAAGAATAATGTAAAGGCAAAGAAGATCATCCTTGATGCCATCAAAGATCACCTATTCCCTCATGTGACAGGAATCAAGTTTCCCTATGAGATGTGGGAGTCCTTTGTCACATTACACCAGAGTTCTAATGAGAACATGAAGATGGTGTTGAGGCAAAAGATAAGAAACACCAAGATGACCAAGACCAATAGTGTGACCTCATACCTCACTAGGATCTTACAGGTGAAGGAGGAGTTCACTGCCGTGGGAGAGGCTATCCTAGAGAACCAGTTGGTCAGGATTGCTTTAGATGGTTTCACCGAGAAATGGGATGGATTCATACATGGCATTGTGTCCAGAGAGCACTTTCCAGATTAGAGGAGGATGTGGGATGATTTCGTCCAGGAGGAGTGCCAAGGCGGGAAGCCAGAGTGGTGGGGGAGGTGAGGAGAATGTTTCTCTTGTGGCAAAGGGCAAGAAGGAGAAGACCAAGAAGGGGTCTTATAGTGGAGCAAAGTAGGAGAAGGGGAAGCAGAAGGTGAAGGAGAAGGACATTAGCAAAGTGAAATGCTTTGCTTGTGGAAAGATGGGTCACTATGTTGTTCAGTGTCCCAACAAGAAGAACAAGAAGAAGCAGGAAGTTGCAGCTTTAGCAGAGGTGGACGAGTTCACTTCCAGATTTGACACAGAGTTTGCCTTATCAGGAGAGGTGGATGAGTTTTCCTTGGTGGTGAGTTTATCCACTCATGTTACATATTCTCGTGCATGGTTTGCTGACAGTGGAGCATCTTGCCATATGACTGGAGTGAGAGAGCACTTCACGAGCCTCTTAGAGGATGATATTGACTTGGAGGTTGTGCTTGGAGATAACTCCAAGGTTAGAGCAACAAGAGTGGGGATAGTATCATTTTAGAGGGAGTCATTACCTCCTCTGAAGGTGACAAATGTTATTTATGTTCTAGGGTTGAAGAAGAACTTAATATCAGTTTCCATCTTGGAGGATAGGGGGTGTGAGGTGGTGTTCCATAGGGGACAGGTATTGATATATCCTAGGGGATCTAGTGTTGAGCATGCTAGAGCTATTGGAGTCGAGAGTAGGAAGCTATATAGGTTTATGTTTCAACCTATTAGAGCCTTGGTGGCACAAACCAAAAATAGTGAGTTTTGCGAGCTATGGCACAGGAAGATGGCCCACTTACACCATGGAGCTTTCAGGATATTGAGGGGGATGGTTACATGATTACTAGAGTTCAGCACAAAGCATCATGATGTGTGCAGGGGGTGTGCTTTGGGAAAGTATACCAAGACACCTTTCCCGAGTAGTGACAGTAGAGTTGCAACTATCTTAGACTTGGTTCACTTTGATGTATGTGGTCCTATGTCTCATGTATCACTGAGTGGATGTGTGTACTATGTGACCTTCATTGATGACCACTCCAGGAAGACTTTAAATTTCTTTTTGAAGACCAAGGATGAGGTCTTCAGGAGGTTCCAAGAGTTTAAGGCTTTTGTGGAGAACCAGTGAGGGAGGAAGATCAAGGTCTTGAGATCAGATAATGGGGGCGAGTATACCTCCACATAGATGATGGAATTTTTTAGGAGTGTGGGCATTAAGAGGGAGTACGTAGTGCCTTATAACCCCCATCATAATGGGGTGGCAGAGAGGAAGAACACAACCATAGTGGGTGTAGCTAGAGCTATGTTGCACGACCAAAGATCTTTCTTCTTGTGGGTCGAGGCGTGTAACACTGCAGTGTATTTGCAGAACAGGAGCCCACACAGAGTCTTGGGGGCAAGACTCCTGAGGAGGCTTTTACCGACAAGAGGTTGGAAGTTGGGCACATCAGGATCTTTGGGTGCCTTACATATTCACATGTCCCTGAGGAGAAAAGGACGAAGTTGGAACCCACTGCAGAGAAGGGTATCCTAGTGGGTTATAGTGAGATCAGTAGGGCCTACTGCATATATATTCCTTCACAGAGGAAAGTTGTCCAGAAGCAGGACGTGAGATTTGAGTAGGAGAGGGCCTTGAGGATGTCTCGGGAGGTTGATCAGGTAGAGCAGCACACTCCTCTGCAGTGGGCCACGCCACAGGTTTCAAGAGCATCAAGTGGTACATTAGGATCAGGAGGGACATGTACTTCAATGGTGATGGGCTCTTAGACTCCAGTATCACCAGGTGAAAGATCACTTGGTGTAGGATTGTTACGCGCAGGATCTTAGAGTCCATGATCACCATTGATCATAACAGAGCCTTCCTTGTTAGGAGGAGAGGTTCTAGTTGATGATTTTCCCATACCACCACAGGACGCTGTTGAAATATGTAACTATGTTTGGTCTTCATAATGACGTGTAATCATGATTTTGTAGAAAATCCTGTAGATTTAGAAGCTCATGTAATCTACTAAACCAAGAGACAAGAATATACTTCTACTCTTTACAGCGGAAGCACATAAAGATTTAGCAAAACAATAATTGACAAGAGGAAGAAAACTCAATGGCACATAACACAATAAATATCCAGGGAAAGCCACAGCTCAAAGCCCCACTATCTATATTGCATTAATTAGAAATCCAAAATGATAATACAATGCTTGTTCTCTCAATAACAATCCCAGCACTTAGTAAAATCAATCTCCTAGCTCACACGAAAGCTCAAGCCAAATCTAGGCCTCTTCTCCGCTCTTCAAGCTCCCTATTTCCTTGCGCCCTTGGTCAAATAATTTGGATAAATACAATATGCTCTGCTTAACCTTGAGCTTAACCTACACAAGTATTTCTTATCCTTCGCCTGATGACTTCCTTTGGCCAGTACTTAGCCAAATTCCCAAGCCTCCAAGCTTCTAATTCTTTGCACAATTCCTGAGAGAATTAAGCCGTATTTAAAGGGAAATTCCTCATCCATAATTGTGCAATCCCGTCTAGGTTAAGTTCCTGATTGCATGCACCATCTGTACAACTCAAAAAATTATACAACAAATAGTACACTGTCCCTGCAGTCTAGTCTCAACCGAGTCTTTCTCAGAATCGACATGCATGAGTTTCTGATGAGGGAATTTTTAGTTAACTGGAGTAGCACTAGTTTAGTGCACTAATGCATCAATTGACTATTAACTCACTATTAGTTCCTCAAACAACTTGGAACTAATTTAACTGGACTTAACTCAACAAACTGAGTTAACTAATTACCACTCATACTTAACTCATCCTGGACCCCTATAATATAGGGAGAACGTATACATGACTTCAGAAATACTTCCAACTCGAAATTCCTAAGTTAACTAAGTCATCTCACTCTAGTTAACTATTACAAGTTGTTATCAGAATAAAATTCGATTTTAATTCTCAGTTTAATTCAAGGACAAATTAAACTGGAATTTTTGGATTCTATTTTTATCATTCTTTGTTGTTATTTTCAATACTCCCTCTCAACAAGAGAGGAATTCAACTCGATCCCGATCCTGAACTTTTCGAATGTTCTACATGCAACACTTCTCTCTAGTGTTGTTGCTCCAGTAACTCTGGAAACAAGAAAAATCCAACCTGAATCAGAATGATGCCTCTGTCATTAAAGTCTGTGACTGCTATTGTCTCTGTCGACTGAAAACTCTGCGCTTTTGTTGACTTTTCCTTTCTGCACTGTTGTCAACCCTTTTCTACGCTTCTTCATTATCTGATTGCTCTAGCCTCTGTCACTTTGATCTCTGACTACATCAATCCCATTGTTTCCTCCCGCTACTATGTACTTTGGGCTCTCGTCAAAAGGTACGATCCATGAGATAAAACCACTCAATGAACCCTGCCCAATTTCATCTCTCTTGGGACTAGCACTTCACATCACTCCACCTCACACATAGAGGTATGGCTGCATGTGCTCCCTTTGCCCACTTGGCTCGAAATTCTCCTTTATTGGAGGTCTCTACATGAGTGGACGCCTCCAATTGGTCTCCTCTTGGCTTCTCCAATTGTGGTTGCTCCACAATTGTTTGATACTACTTGAGTGGATCTCTCCACAGCTTCCTGACGCTGTTTTCGAGGCTTCTTTTGGGGCTGCATGCTGAGAGGTAATTTACTCTCCCTCTCAACCACCAAGTCTCTAACCTTTGCCTTACTCCTCAAGGCTTTGCATGCATCTTGTACCTCTAGTGCATACAGGTCCTTGGCTAGCACACCAATTTGTTTCATCTATCCCGCTGTCACGAAATTTTCTGGAAAAAGAGCTGATTTTAAATCAGTGATATCTCTCTCATCTGAACTCCAATTCGATCGATTTTTTTTGTTGAATTTGGGTATTTTTTCGCAAGGAATC
>APFE030643076.1:61474-116424 GCA_000404065.3 Pinus taeda
TTTTTTATTCTGAAAATTTTGCACAAAAATTTTCAGATCTGCTTTGCAAACGTGCGACCCAAAACTCAAAACTTCGAAATCTCCTCTAGTATATTGTCTTAAGCTCCGGTACCATGTAGAAAATCCTGTAGATTCAAAATCTCATGGAATCTATTAAAACAAGAGGTAAGAATCTACTTCTACTCTTTACAATGGAAGCACATAAAGATTGAGCAAAACAATAATCGACAAGAGGAAGACAAATTAATGGCATGTAACACAATAAACATCCGAGGAAAGCCACAACTCAAAACCCCACTATTTGTATTGCATTAATCAGAAATCTAAGATGATAATACAATGCTTGTTCTCTCAAGAACAATCCTAGCGCTCAGTAAAATCAATCTCCCAGCTCACAAGCAAGCTCAAGCCAAATCTAGGCCTCTTCTCTGCTCTCCAAGCTCCCTATTTCCTTGCGCCCTTGGTCAAAGAATTTGGATAAATACAATATGATCTACTCAACCTTGAGCTTAACCTGCACAAGTATTTCCTATCCTCCGCCTGATGACTTCCTTTGGCCAGTATTTAGCCAAATTCCCAAGAATCTAAGCTTCTAATTCTTTGCACAATTCCTGAGAGAATTAACCCATATTTAAAGGGAAATTCCTCATCCATAACTACACAATCCCTTCTAGGTTCAGTTCCTAATTGCATGCACCATCTGTACAACTCAGAAAATTATACAACTAATAGTACACTGTCCCTGCACTTTAGTCTCAACTGGGTCTTTCTCAGAATCGACATGCATGAGTTACTAATGAGGGAATCTTCAGTTAATTGGAGTAGCACTAGTTAAGTGCACTAATGGATCAACTGAATGTTAACTTACTATTAGTTCCTCAAATAGTTTGGAACTAATTTAACTGAACTTAACTTAGCAAACTAAGTTAACTAATTACCACTCATACTTAACTCATCCTGGACCTGTATAATATGGGAGAACATATACGTGACTTCAGAAAGACTTCCAACTTGATATTCCTAAGTTAACTAAGTCAACTCACTCTAGTTAACTATTACAAGTTGTTATGAGAATAAAATTCGATTTTAATTCTCAGTTTAATTCAAGGACAATTAAACTGGAGTTTATGGATTCTATTTTTATCATTTCTTGTTGCTATTTTCAATAGATTTTATGTAAGTAATGTAAAGAAAAAAAATAAAATTATTTTTGAGACATGGGTTTCATGCTCAAGGAATTTTATTTTTATAGATCAAGCTCCCATTGTGAGCTCTTAGGATTGGTCATTGAGTCATAAAGTCAATTGAGTCTTTGTCATGTATTGAAGACCCATTTGGGCATGTTACATTTTGTAAAGAGAAATTATTTGAGTCATTGTAAGAGTCAAAAGACCTTCCAAGACCAATTCCAAGTACTATTAGCAAGTCAGCTTCCAAATGGAGCAATAAGATTACTCCAAGTAATCATGTTGGCCTAGGATCAAGTCAAGTCAGCTTACAAGCATGAGGAAGAAGTCTATATATAGGGCACTCAACCTCATTCAAGAGATATGATCTCACACACAACTAGTTCTAGTACTAGGGCGGAGAAGAAGCCTCTCATGCAAGCGAAGAAGAGTAGATCAGGGTCGAAGGAAGAGCGAAGCAAATAAAGATCTGTTTTGGCCACTTTTTATTCACACTCCAAGGAGATCAGGGTTTGTATCTCTGCAATAAGACTGAATTATAGTCATCACAGGAGGGTCGAATCAAGGCAAGAAAGAGATCCATACTAAAGGTCGAATTCATAAAGAAGCTAGCCCTAGTCAAGCAAAGGAGAAGGAAGGCTTAAGTAGCCCTAATTTAGTCACACGCGGGGAATTGCAGTGATCTATAGGTAACCGAAAATTGCAGAGATAGAGGCCAAGAACCTCAGACTTGAGTTGCAGGATCGAGAGTGAAGAAAGAAGGAGAAGTTGCAACATCTACAAGTAATGGTTGACTTGGTCTTGGAGGGGTTGTTAGTCAAGGGTCTTGGTCTTGGAATTCATCAATTGAAGATTCTATAAGAATAAGAATTTGGTGGGTTTTCCTCTCAAGCTTGGAGAGGTTTTGGCCTTGGCAGATAGCCTATATCTTGTGTCCTTTGTCTCATTGTTCTTTATGGTTTGCTAGCTGGTTGATGAAGAAGAACACATAATAGGAACTTAATTAAGAAAAGTAAAAAGTCTTCACAAGCAATTATCATTGCCAAAGAAATCATCTCATCTTTCTGCCCTAGATTTCTCAATAAAGGCTACTATAGGGAAGATGAAGCTAAGATGGCTTCGAGAGACCTTGAAGGAAGCCTAAGAGGTAGTGGGGAAACCCAAGTGGTTAGTGAAGGAGAACATACCACCAGAGAGGTTGAGTGGCTTTGTGGCAGATGTTGTGGAGACAGAGCCAGCTAGTTTTGAGGAGGCCGACGGTCAACAGATCTGGAGGGATGCCATGGTGGAGGAGTATACCTCCATCATGAAGAATGATGTTTGGGAGGTAGTGCTGAGACCTAAAGGGAAGTTCGTGGTGACTTCGAGGTGGCTATACAAGATTGAACATGCTACGGATGGTAGTGTGGAGAAATTCAAAGATTGTTTTTTGGTGCAGGGGTTCTCACAAGTAGAGGGAGTTGATTATGAGGAAACCTTTGCATGTGTTGCTCGTTACACTTCCATTAGTGTAGTGATATCTATAGCAGATGAGGTGGGTTGGAGGATTCACCAAATGGATGTGAAGATCACCTTTCTCAATGGCATTATACAGAAGAAGGTGTGTTGGAAATACTGAGAGGGGGGGTGAATCAATATTCCTTAGCAATTAGCACTTTTAAATATTTTCAAAGCATTATTTAATCTTCAATTATTATTAATGTTTATGCAATAATAACAGTAAATAAAAGAACACGGTAGGCACAAGAATTTTAGGTGGAAAACCTCCTTCAGGTCAAAAACCACCGAACGCTTTTCTAATAAATTCTTTAATCTTCAGCCCCAACTGAAATGAAGCAAAAACTTCCTAGAATTCTAGAAAATCATTCTTCTTCTCTAGCTCCCACTGGAAGGACGCCCCACTGCCTTGGTTTCTTTAGTAATCAATTGAATGGATGCCCCAACACCCTAGCGAGCCACAACTCGCCCTAGCACCACACTACAACCCTGAAGTGTTCACAGGCCCCAACTTGTAGGCAACTTCATACACCTACCTAGCACCTCCCTGCCACCCTATAATGACTAAAATAAGACAAGACTGTGGATTCCCAAACCAGGAACAACAATCCACGATACAATAAGATGTACAATGATTTTCGTGTACTTGACTAAATACCCAATCACTCTATGACCTGCAACCCAACCATGACATCATCCCAGCAGTGACTCCTATACCTCCTACCACTTCCTCTTCGACTCTAGGCAGATTGACTCTTTTACAATAATGACTCTTCCAATGATGACACTTTTAGAACTTTACAATGATGACTCTTGGCCTTGACCCTTCTTCACAATATACGGATGGCCATCATGTCTTCAAAGGATGTCCCATTGCAATGCTTCCTTTGATTTGATAGTTCCGCACTTGAATTCTTCCTTGAAGTTGTACTTGAATCTTCTACCACCTGCATGCAAAATTTGCCTGGCGAAAATAATACCAAAACAAAACAAAATACCCTTCAACTTACCTTTGCCTGCAAAACACATGTAAGTGCATAATAAAGAATAAATACAAAGTAAAAATTAAAATGTGTACTTGAATTGTGCTTGTCAATTTTATTGTTGACTTGTTGTAGCAATTGACAAAGGCCGCCACTCTTGATATAGGTTTGGACTCTATGCAAAAATATATCCAAAAATGACCTAAAGATATATACAATAAAAATTGATAACAGACCCTAGACTAGTGATGGACCAAGTTCTAAGTACAACAATAGAGACCATTCTATCAACCATGACAAGACAAGTAACATGAACTTACAACATCATATAGATTTAGAAAACTTGGTGTAGCATCAAGAATATGTAGCATAAAATGTGTAGTATCAAGAATAGGACATCCGAAAAAAACTAATTATGACATATAGAGACATAGAGATATAACTGAGACACTGTATATACTTATGTTTTCCTGCAAAAACATATTTCAGAGATGATACTCAAAATTCAAATGTAAACACTAATCATACATACCTTGCTGTAGCAGACTTACCCTTGACTGTTTTTGTGTGGTCCTTACTGCAGTGATTCTTGAATGCATGCTTTTTCTTTCCTTCTAGGAGTTCGATATTGAATCTGTTGTATCTATTAATTTTGGATCTCCAGGGTCTGAAATTTCGCCATGTGGTAGTCCTTTGAGTCCTCTTACCAACCCCACAGGTCTGATCAAGATTGGATTCTGCAAGAAAGAGTTATGCTTAATCTCCCACGATGACCTGATTATAGACTGGTTCAGTAGAGCGAACTTGTACGAAGTGCCATGTGTCACTGTTGTGACCTTCGGCCCTGAAAACGTTACTCAACAAACTACAGTTTGTCCTCTTTTTGTGACTATTTACAAAATTTGAATCCAATGCTCAGAGAGAAAGTTATGACGAGTTTCCCAACGTCACCTGTTTGACATGGAATTCAGGAGCCTGCAAAAACTATACATTCCTCAAATCATATCTCCGAAAATATAGCGAACCAAGATCGGAAATTTGGTCACGAGGTTCATCAAGATTGCATCTCAAATGGGTTTTAGTTTCATCTTCTAACGATTCACAGAAAAAACGTTATAGCGAAAATGCCACGATGACCTGTTTGAAGCCACAAAATCCCTACTAGAGGAGGATATAAGGGTCACTATTTATATGAATGTCTTGAGTTGAGAGGGTCCTCAACAAGTGAACGTTGGAGGGATTTTAGGAGCAAAAGGATTTATTATTTATTGACTATTCAATGACCACAACCAATTATGAGTGACATGCCACAACCCCCATAGGGTTTTAGCCCACTAACTGGGGTTACTAACTTCAGTCTCAAACCGTGAAGAATTACTTGGCGTGACATATATCATCGGAATCATATCAACAAGTAGAATCCATTTAGAAGAGCCTTGACTCAAAATAGAATAAGTTGTCAAGACAAAATGCCCTTGCAAGATCGGCGTAGCCTCTGGTGCTGCTTGGGTTGACATCAATGACAACTATTGATCAACAATATCCCCCTTTGGCATTGATGGCAAAACAAGTACTCCCCTTGCGATTATGACACCTCTTCATACTGCCTTCTCCCCCCCTTTGTCATTAATGCAAAGGGTAACTCCCCCTAACAAATTGTCATCCTGCGGATCTTACACACCTCCACTCCCCCTTTCTACTTAGTTAGATAAGAAAAAGATTCTAATGAGAACTTGGGAGAATCCCAAGCTTTTGGAGAAGATACTCAAATGCTTCACAAGTTAATGGTTTGGTAAAGATGTCAACAATTTGTTCCTTTGTGCCAGCATATTCAAGCTTGATATTTTTTTGACGACCTGCTCTCTAACGAAATGATATTTGATCGGAATGTTCTTTGTATTGGAATGCAAGGTTTACTTTATCCAGAGAACTTGATTACAACAAGCTGCTACCACTATGTATTCTGCTTCCGCTGTGGATAATGAGATTGAAGATTGCTTTTTACGCTTTTTACTTAACCATGAGACAAGGTAACCACCTAGATAGAACGTTGCTCCACTGGTACTCTTACGATCATCAACACTTCCTTCCCAATCTGCATCTATATAAGCTTGGATAACCAGATCATTTCCTTTGGGGTACCATAGACCATATTCCGTTGTACCTTTAAGGTATTGAATACTTCCTTTGACGCCAATAATATGAGATTCTTTTGGTGCTGCTTGGAATTGTGCTATTTGTCCAACTGCCTGCATTACATCTGACTAGGGGGCTGTCACATATCGGAGACTACCAATCATAGATCTATACAACCTTTGGTCCACATCCTTTAACGAATCTTCTAAGCTTAACTTGCAACCTGTTACCATGGGGGTAAGGACTGGCTTGCAATCTTCCATCTGGGATTCCTTGAGCATTTCTTTGATGTACTTGGTTTGATATATGAATATTCCTCTATCCTACTAAGAATTCTGAAGCCCTAAAAAGTATGTCAGTTCGCTAAGCATAGACATTTTAAACTCACTTTGAATTTTTGTGGCAAAGTCTTTACTTAATCTGTCATCACTACTTCCAAATATTATATCATCCACATATACTTCGATAATTGTTAGGTTATCTCGATCCACTTTCACATAGAGATTGCTTGTCAGGCTTCCTTTCTTGAATGTGTAATACTTCAACTATTCTTCTCCCCCTCAACATGTAATGAAATTGCCATCTTGTTCAAACTACCTGTCTGTCAATCGTAGACTTGTGTCGTATACTGTTGCACAGACTCCTCATCTTCAAATTTCTAGGAGTCGATAAGCTGAATTGTTTAGAATAGTGTGTCATTTAACGGACTATCTTGACTCGAGTCATTAACCGAAGCATCTTCTGATTCCTCATAATCCATTACGAATCGTGAAAGCATAACTGTTGGGACCTTATTGCCTTTTTGCTTTTTTTGCTCATCTTGTACTTCTTCATTGTGTACCTGTTTTCCTTTCCAAACCTTCTTATTCTCATCGTCAAGCCTTTCATTCATGGTTGATTCTATCTTGTGGCTGCAGTTACGAACTATGTGTCCATAGTTATGACATTTGTAACATTTGATGTTATTCATAGAAGATTTTGTTCAGTGTCTATCTCGTGATCCTGCAAATTTGCTTCTAGGGTTTTGTCGATAATAGTTGTACATGTTTGTAACTTCACAATCCCTAGCCTTATGTCCAAAATTGTTACATTTGTAACATTTGACATCATCTCTCAAATGATCAAATTTGTTGATATTATGCTGAGTTCTAGAATAACCATTTTTGAAGGATCTCCTGGAATTATATTCATTCCAAACATACATGCGACATTTTGCAGCTCTATGTCCAAACCTTCCACATGAATAACAATGACCATAAAAGATAGGTTGGTACTTGGGAGGAAATCTTCTTCGAGGAATTGTCTTCCAAGGTTCTTCCTGCGAGTTTTGATCTTTTTATTTAGCTAAGAGATCTATCTGTTTGGTAGATTTTTCGTATCCATCTTCTTTACTTGTCATAGAAGGACTTGACTTCTTTTCGAATTTTTCTTTGTAACCAAGACCAGTCTTGTCACTATATGATCGTTGGTTGTTGATGAGTTCGTCCAAAGTATTTGAACTATTGGCGTAGTTTTGAAATGTTTTTCCATTTTTTACTTCCTTTCGTAGAGAAACTATTTCAGCTTCCAATGCTTCTCTTTCCTTGTTTTTTCCTTTAATTCTTTCTTGAGAGATTCTTCAATTCGCTTGTATTCTTCAACCTTGATTTTAAGGTTGAGGACATGTTCTCTTTTTGTTTTCAATTCATCTTCAAGAGTGTTGACATGCTTCTTCTCAACTTTAAGTTCTTTGATAACCCTGATCACTTCGTTTTGAAATTCAATCTTAGTCATTTCTTCTTCTTCGTCTCCTCCTTCGACAACTGTCTCTTTCTTATTGTGCTTGGCCATAAACAATACTCTTCCGTTAAATTCTTCTTCGTTATCACTGTCTTCTTCTGATGAGGAACTATCTTCTTTGGTGAAGAAACTTTTCTTAAACCATTTCTTCTTTCCTTTCTTGTTGAACTTCTGAGGACCTTTCTTTCCATTCGTAACGACCTCATTTTTGTGAGGACATTTGGCTAGAAAATGCCCAACCTCACCACATTCAAAACATATTAATGGAAGTTTACCTTTGAATTTTCCCGTACTTGTTCTCATTTTCCACATGAAGTAGGCAAATTCTTTATCTGAGAATTCTTCTTCATCTTCGTCCTTTTTCTCATCCTTACAATTGCAAATTTTTGCTTTCGGAGTCTGCTTGTCCTTACTATTCTTCTTAGATGCAAAAAATGTTGTTTCTAAGTTAGAAGTGCCATCCTCTTCTTCAATCCTCATTTCATATGCTGTAAGAATTCCATGCAATTCATCTATGTTGAGATTGGTGAGATTCGATCTATCTTCCAAGACAGATTCCTTAGGGTTAAATCTTGCTGGCAAGGTTCTGAGGATCTTTTGGACAACAATTTTCATTTCAACAGGTTCTCCCAAATCTTCCAATGTATTTGTTGTTTCATCAACACGCTAAAAGTATGCAGCAATATCTTCATCTTCCCTCATTTTGAGTTGCTCAAATTTTGCTTTGAAAATTTGAAGCTTTGCTTCTTTCACCTTTGAGTCACCTGCATATATATTTTCAAGTTTGCCCCATAACTCTTTAGCAGTTTTGCAACTCAATACCTTAAGATAAACAGATTCGATAAGCCCACTCATAATAAGATCTTTAGCCTTTGCATCATATACCATATTTTTCTTACCTTGTTCATCCTGGGTTAGTGTGAAGCCTTTGTCAGCAATTTCCCAAACTTCGTATCCTTGTGCCAGCAAATGAACCTGCATTCTTCCACTCCAAAGTGCATAGTTGTTTCCATTGAACAAAGGAACTCTATTCTTAGTATACTCCATGATCTCCTTCCCGTTGTTAGACTGCTATTGAGGAACCAAGCTTTGATACCAATTGTTGGAATAAGAGAGGGAGGGGGGGGGGGGGTGAATCAATATTCCTTAGCAATTAGCAATTTTGTATCTTTTCAGAGCATTAGTTAATCTTCAATTATTATTAATGTTTATGCAGTAATAACAGTAAATAAAAGAATACAATAGGCACAAGAATTTTAGGTGGAAAACCCCCTTCCGAGTCAAAACCCACTGAACGCTTTTCTAATAAATTCTTTAATCTTTAGCCCCAACTGAAATGAAAGAAACAAATTCCTAGAATTCTAGAAAATCATTCTTCTCCAGCTCCCACTGGAAGGACGCCCCAATGCCTTGGTTTCTTCAGTAATCAACTAAATGAATGCCCCAACGCCCTAGCGAGCCACAACTCAGACTAGCACCACCCTACCACCCTGAAGTGTTCACAGGCCCCAACTTGTAGGCGGCTTCATACACCTACCTAGCACCTCCCTTCCACCCTATAATGACTGAAATAAGACAAGACTGTGGATTCCCAAACCAGGGACAACAATCCATGTTACAATAAGATGTACAATTATTTTCGTGTACTTGACCAAATACCCAATCACTCTATGATCTGAAACCCAACCATGACATCATCCCAATAGTGACTGTTATACCTCCCAACACTGCCTCTTCGACTCTAGGCAGATTGGCTCTTTTACAATAATGACTCTTCCAATGATGACACTTTCAAAAATGACTCTTTTACAACTTTACAATGATGACTCTTGGCCTTGACACCTCTTCACAATATACGAATGACTCTCATGTCTTCAAAGGATGTCACGTTGCAATGCTTCCTTTGATTTGATACTTATGCTCTTGAATTCTTCCTTGAAGTTGTACTTGAATCTTCTTCTACCTGCACGCAAAATTTGCTTGGCAAAACTAGTCCCAAAACAAAACAATGCGTACCTGAAGTGTGCTTGTCACTTTTGTTGTTGACTTGCTGCAGTAGTAGACAAAGGCTCCACTCTTGATATAGGCCTGGACTATGCAAGAATATATCCAAAACTGACCTAAAGATATATACAATAAAAACTGATGACATACCCTAGACTTGTGATGGACCAAGTTCTAAGTACAACAACAGAGACCATTCTATCAACTATGACAAGACAAGTAACATGAACTTACAACATCATATAGATTTAGCAAACTTGGTGTAGCATCAAGAATATGTAGCATAAAATGTGTAGTATCAAGAGTAGGACATCCGAAAAAAACTAATAGAGACATAGAGATATAATTGAGACACTGTATATACTTACGTTGTTTTGCAAAAACATATGTCAAAGATGATACTCAAAATTCAAATGTAAACACTAATCATACATACCTTTCTATAGGAGACTTACCCTTGACTGTTGATGTGTGGGCCTTACTACAGTGATCCTTGAATGCATGCTTTTTCTTGTCTTCTAAGAGCTCGATATTGAATCTGCTGTATCCATGTAATTTCGGATCTCCAGGGTCTGAAATTGTGTCCTGTGGTAGCCCCATGAGTCCTCTTTCCAACCCCACAGGTCTGATCAAGATTGGATTCTGCAAGAAAGAGTTATTCCCAATCTCCCACGATGACCTCATTATAGACTGGTTCAGTAGAGCGAACTTGTACGAAGTGCCACATGTCACTGTTGCGACCTTCGGCCCTGAAAACACTACTCAACAAACTACAATTCGTCCTCTTTCTGCGACTATTTATGAAATTTGAGTCCAATTCTCAGAGAGAAAGTTATGATGAGTTTCCCAATGTCACCTGTTTGACATGGAATTCGGGAGCCTGCAAAAACCATACCTTCCTCAGATCATATCTCCGAAAATATAGCGAATCAAGATTGGAAATTCGGTCACAAGGTTCATCAAGATTTCGGCTCAAATGGGTTTTAATTTCAGCTTCTGAAGCTTCACAAAATTTTTTTATAGCGCAAATGCCACGATGACTTGTTTGAAGCCACAAAATCCCTACTAGAGGAGGATATGAGGGTCACTATTTATATGAATGTCTTGAGTTGAGAGAGTTCTCAACAAGTAAACGTTGGAGGGATTTTAGGAGCAAAAAGATTTGTTAAATATTGACATTCAATGACCACAAGCAATTATGAGTGCCATGCCACAACCCCATAGGATTTTAGCCCACTAACTCGGGTTACTAACTTCAAACATGAGAGAATATCTCTCAAACCGTGAAGAGTTACTTGGCGTGCCATATATCAACATCTCGACGAGTAGAATCCATCTAGAAGAGCTTTGATTCAAAATAGAGTAATTTGTCAAGTCAAAATTCCCTTGCAAGATCGGGGTAGCCCCTAGTGCTACTTGGGTTGACATCAATGACAACCACTGATCAACAATATCCCCCTTTGGCATTGATGGCAACACAAGTACTCTCCCCGCGATCATGATCCTCTTCCTACTGGCTTCTCTCCCCGTTTTTCATCAATGGCAAAGGGTAACTCCCCCTGACAAACTGTCATCTTATGGACCTGTACACACCTCCACTCCCCCTTTCTACTTAGTTAGATAAGAGAAAGATTGTAATGAGAACTTGGGAGAATCCCAAGCTTTTGGCGAAGATACTCAAATGCTTCACGAGGTAATTGTTTGGTAAAGATGTCAACAATTTGTTCGTTTGTGCCAACATATTCAAGCTTGATATTCTTTTCGGCGACCTGCTCTCTATGAAAATGATATTTGATCGGAATGTTCTTTGTTTTGGAATGCATCACAGGATTTTTGGAGATACGGATGGCACTGGCGTTATCGCAAAAGATGGGAATAGGCTCATTAAACTTAACTTGAAGACCTTGCAAGGTTTGCTTCATCCAGAGAACTTGATTACAACAAGCTGCTACCACGATGTATTCTGCTTCTGCTTTGGATAACGAGATTGAAGATTGGTTTTTACTTAACCATGAGACAAGGCAACCACCTAGATAGAATGTTGCTCCAGTGGTACTCTTACGATCATCAACACTTCCTGCCCAATTTGCATCTGTATAAGCTTGGATAACCTGATCATTTCCTTTGGGGTACCATAAACCATATTCCATTGTACCCTTAAGGTATCGAAGAATTCTTTTGACACCAATAATATGAGATTCTTTTGGTGCTGCTTGGAATCGTGCTACTTGTCCAACTGCCTGCATCACATTTGGCCGGGAGGCTATCACATATCGGGGACTACCAATCATGGATCTATACAACCTTTGGTCCACATCCTTTGACGAATCTTCTAAGATTAACTTGCAACCTATTACCATGGGGGTAAGGAATGGCTTGCAATCTTCCATCTGGAATTCCTTGAGCATTTCTTTGATGTACTTGGTTTGATATATGAATATTCCTTTATCCTACTAAGAATTCTGAAGCCCTAAAAAGTATGTCAGTTCGCTAAGCATAGACATTTTAAACTCACTTTGAATTTTTGTGGCAAAGCCTTTACTTAATCTGTCATCACTACTTCCAAATATTATATCATCCACATATACTTAGATAATTGTTAGGTTATCTCGATGCACTTTCACATAGAGATTGCTTGTCAGGCTTCCTTTCTTGAATGTGTAATACTTCAACTATTCTTCTCCCCCTCAACATGTAATGAAACTGCCATCTTGTTCAAACTACCTGTCTGTCAATCGTAGACTTGTGTCATATACTGTTGCACAGACTCCTCATCTTCAAATTTCTAGGAGTCGATAAGCTGAATTGTTTAGAAGAGTGTGTCATTTAACGGACTATCTTGCCTCGAGTCATTAACCGAAGCATCTTCTGATTCCTCATAATCCGTTATGAATCGTGAAAGCATAACTGTTGGGACCTTATTGCCTTCTTGCTTTTCTTGCTCATCTTGTACTTCTTCATCGTGTACCTGTTTTCCTTTCCAAACCTTCTTATTCTCATCGTCAAGCCTTTCATTCATGGTTGATTCCATCTTGTGCCTGCAGTTACGAGCTATATGTCCATAGTTATGACATTTGTAACATTTGATGTTATTCCTAGAAGATTTTGTTTGGTGTCTATCTCGTGATCCTGCAAATTTGCTTCTAGGGTTTTGCCGATAATAGCTGTACCTGTCTGTAACTTCACAATCCCTAGCCTTATGTCCAAAATTGTTACATTTGTAACATTTGACATCATCTCTCAAATGATCAAATTTGTTGATATTATGTTGAGTTTTGGAATATCCATTTTTTGAAGGATCTCCTGGAATTATATTCATTCCAAACATACATGCGACATTTTGTAGCTCTATGTCCAAACCTTCCACATGAATAACAATGACCATAAAAGATAGGTTGGTACTTAGGAGGAAATCTTCTTCGAGGAATTGTCTTCCAAGGTTCTTCCTGCGAGTCTTGATCTTTTTATTTAGCTGAGAGATCTATCTGTTTGGTAGATTTTTCGTATCCATCTTCTTTAATTGTCATAGAAGGACTTGACTTCTTTTCGAATTTTTCTTTGTAACCAAGACCAGTGTTGTCGCTATATGATTGTTGGTTGCTGATGAGTTCGTCCAAAGTCTTTGAACTATTGGTGTAGTTTTGAAATGTTTTTCCATTTTTTACTTCCTTTCATAGAGCAACTATTTCAGCTTCCAATGCTTCTCTTTCCTTGTTGTTTTCCTTTAATTCTTTCTTGAGAGATTCTTCAATTCGCTTGTATTCTTCAACCTTGATTTTAAGGTTGAGGACATGTTCTCTTTTTGTCTTCAATTCATCTTCAAGAGTATTGACATGCTTCTTCTTGACTTTGAGCTCCATGATAACCCTGATCATTTCTTTTTGAAATTCAGCCTCAGTCATTTCTTCTTCTTCGTCTCCTTCTTCGTCAGGTGCCTCTTGTTTATTGTGCTTGGCCATAAACAATACTCTTCCGTTGAATTCTTCTTCATTATCACTGTCTTCTTATGATGAGGAACTATCTTCTTTGGTGAAGAAACTTTTCTTAAACCATTTCTTCTTGCTTTGCTTGTTGAACTTCCTAAGACCTTTCTTTCCATTCGTAACAGCCTCATTTTTGTGAGAACATTTGGCTGCAAAATGCCCAACCTCACCACAATCAAAACATATTAATGGAAGTTTACCTTTTAATTTTCCCGTACCTGTTCTCATTTTCCGCGTGAAGTAGGCAAATTCTTTATCTGAGAATTCTTCTTCATATTCTTCCTTTTCCTCATTCTTACAATTGCAAATTTTTGCTTTCGGAGTCTGCTTGTCCTTACTATTCTTCAAGGATGTGGAAAATGTTGTTTCTAAGTTAGAAGTACCATCCTCTTCTTCAATCCTCATTTCATATGCTGTAAGAATTCCATGCAATTCATCTATGCTAAGATTGGTGAGATTCGATCTATCTTCCAAGACAGATACCTTAGGGTTAAACCTTGCTGACAAGGCTCTGAGGATCTTTCGGACAACAATTTTCGTTTCAACAGGTTCTCCCAAATCTTCCAATGTATTTGTTGTTTCATCAACACGCTGCATGTATGTAGCAATATCTTCATCTTCCCTCATTTTGAGTTGCTCAAATTTTGCTCTGAAAATTTGAAGCTTTGCTTCTTTCACCGTTGAGTCACCTGCATATATATTTTCAAGCTTGCCCCATACCTCTTTAGTAGTTTTGCAACTCAATACCTTAAGATAAATAGATTCGATAAACCCACTCATAATAATATCTTTAGCCTTTGCATCATATACCATATTTTTCTTACCTTGTTCATCTTGGGTCAGTGTGAAGCATTTGTCAACAATTTCTCATACTTTGTATTCTTGCGCCAACAAATGAACTTGCATTCTTCCACTCCAAAGTGCATAGTTATTTCCATTGAACAAAGGAACTCTATTCTTAGTATACTCCATGATCTCCTTACAGTGGTTACACTGCTATTGAAGGAACCAAGCTCCAATACCAATTGTTGGAAATACTGAGGGGGGCGTGAATCAATATTCCTTAGCAATTAGCACTTTTAAGTATTTTCAGAGCATTAGTTAATCTTCAATTATTATTAATGTTTATGCAGTAATAACAATAAATAAAAGAACACGGTAGGCACAATAATTTTAGGTGGAAAACCCCCTCCGAGTCAAAAACCACTGAACGCTTTTCTAATAAATTCTTTAATCTTCAACCCCAACTGAAATGAAAGCAACAACTTCCTAGAATTATAGAAAAGCATTCTTCTCCAGTTCCCACTGGAAGGACGCCCTAACACCCTAGCGAGCCATAACTCGCCCTAGCACCACCCTACCACCGTGAAGTGTTCACAGGCCCCAACATGTAGGCGACTTCATACACCTACCTAGCACCTCCCTTCCACCCTATAATGATTGAAATAAGACAAGATTGTGGATTCCCAAACCAGGGACAACAATCCACGATACAATAAGATGTACAATGATTTTCGTGTTCTTGACCAAATACCCAATCACTCCATGACCTGCAACCCAACCATGACCATCCCATCAGTGACTCCTATACCTCCAACACTGCCTCTTCGACTCTAGGCAGATTGACTCTTTTACAATAATGACTCTTCCAATGCTGCACTTTTACAAATGACTCTTTCACAACTTTACAATGATGACTCTTGGCCTTGACACTTCTTCACAATATACAGATGGCTATCATGTCTATGTCTCGCTACATTGCTTCCTTTGATTTGATACTTCTGCGCTTGAATTCTTGCTTGAAGTTGTACTTGAATCTTCTTCTACTTGCATGCAAAATTTCCTTGGCGAAATCAATCCAAAAAAACAAAATACCCTTCAACTTACCTCTGCCTGCAAAACACATGTAAGTGCATAATAATGAATAGATACAAATTAAAAATTACAATGCGTACTTGAAGTGTGCTTGTCACTTATTTTGTTGACTTGCTGCAGCAGTAGACAAAGACTCCCACTCTTGATATAGGCTTGGACTCTATGCAAGAATATATCCAAAACTGACCTAAAGATATATACAATAAAAACTGATAACAGACCGTAGACTTGTGATGGACCAAGTTCTAAGTACAACAACAGAGACCATTTTATCAACTATGACAAGACAAGTAACATGAACTTACAACATCATATAGATTTAGCAAACTTGGTGTAGCATCAAGAATATGTAGCATAAAATGTGTAGTATCAAGAATAAGACATCTGAAAAAAACTAATTGTGACATATAGAAACATAGAGATATAACTGAGACACTGTATATACTTACGTTGCCCTGCAAAAGCATATGTCGGAGATGATACTCAAAATTCAAATGTAAACACTAATCATACATACCTTGCTGTAGGATACTTACCCTTGATTGTTGATGTGTGGTCCTTATTGTAGTGATCCTTGAATGCATGTTTTTTCTTGTCTTCTAGGAACTTGATATTGAATCTATTGTATCTATGTAATTTCGGATCTCAAGGGTTTGAAATTTCGTCCTATGGTAGCCCTTTGAGTCCTCCTTCCAACCCCATAGGTCTAATCAAGATTGGATTATGTAAGAAAGAGTTATGCCCAATCTCCCACGATGACCTGATTATAGACTGGTTCAGTAGAGCGAACTTGTACGAAGTGCCCGTGTCATTGTTGCGACCTTTGGCCCTGAAAATGCTACTCAACAAACTACAGTTTGTTCTATTTCTGTGAATATCTACGCAATGTGAATCCAATTCTCAGAGAGAAAGTATGACGAGTTTCCCAATGTCACCTGTTTGACATGGAATTTATGATTCTGCAAAAAGCCTACCTTCCTCGGATCATATCTTTGAAAATATAGCGAACCAAGATCGGAAATTCGGTCACGAGGTTCATCAAGATGTTGAATCAAATGGATTTTAATTTCAGCTTCTAAAGCTTCACAGAATATAAGTTATAGCGAAAATGCCACGATGACCTGTTTGAAGCCACAAAATCCCTACTAGAGGAGGACATGAGGGTCACTATTTATATGAATGTCTTGAGTTGAGAGGGTCTTCAACAAGTGAATGTTGGAGGGATTTTAGGAGCAAAAAGATTTATTAATTATTGACTATTCAATGACCACAAGCAATTATGAGTGCCATGCCACAACCCCATAGGGTTTTAGCCGACTAACTAGGGTTACTAACTTCAAACATGAATATCTCCCAAACCATGAAGAATTACTTGGCGTGCCATATATCAATGGAAACATCTCGACGAGTAGAATCCATCTAAAAGAGCCTTGACTCAAAATAGAGTAATTTGTCAAGTCGAAATGCCCTTTCAATATTGGGGTAGCCCTTGGTGCTGCTGGGTTGACATCAATGACAACCAATGATCAATAGAGGTGTACATTGAGCAACCACAAGGCTTTGAGGTGCATGGGAGGGAGTCTCATGTGTGTAGGCTTAAGAAAGCCTTGTATGGCATGAAGCAGGTATCGAGGGCATGGTACGAGAGAATAAATGCCTACTTGCAATAGTTGAGTTTCTAGAAGAGTGATATCGATCCAAACCTCTATTTTATTATGGTTAGTGATGATACACTCATTCTGGTTCTGTATGTGGATGACTTGTTTATTCATCCAACACTGCAAGAGAGATCTTTCTTCAGAGTTTGATATGATCGATATGGGACTGATGCATTACTTTTTGGGGTTGGAGGTTTGGCAGGAGGATGGCATATCTTCAATGGCCAGGGCAGGTATGCTGGTGATATCTTGAGGAGATTCCATATGGAGGGTTGCAGTCCTATTGCTACTCGTATGATCACCAACTGGAAGAAGCTGCATGCTTCAGATTCCAAGTTGGTGAACCACACCTTGTATCGTCAGTTGATCGGTTCTTTGATGTATCTGGTCAACACTAGACCAAATATTTGTTTTCCAGTCAACACATTGAGTTAGTTTATGATGGAGTCCGGGAGCGTGCATTGGGTGGCTACGAAACATATGTTGAGATTCCTACAGGGCACAGTGGACTATGTTCTAGAGTCTGGACTATGTTAGGTGTGATGGAGTCAGATTGATTGGTTGCACAAACTCAAATTGGGCTGGTAGTGCTAGTGACAGGAAGAGTACTTCCGGGTGTTGTTTCTCATTGGGCTCATTTGTTGTGTCAATGTTCAGCAGGAAACAAAGGTCGGTGGCATTGAGCAGCACAAAGTTAGAGTATATGGCAGCTAGTCAGGCAGGTTGCGAGGCATTTTGGCTTTGCAAGATGCTATTTGGTTTATTTGGCAGAGGCTGAGACCAATGATGATATACTATGATAATCAAAGTTGTATTAAACTCTTTGAGAATCCAGTATTTCATGACCGGTCAAAGCATATTGAGATCAGATATCACTTCATCAGAGATTGGGTTCAGAGGGGAGCTGTGAAGCTTGAGTATATATCCACTGATGAACAGGTAGCAAACATTCTCACCAAGTCATTGCCAAGGGGCAAACATGTATTCTTCAGAGACAAAATGAAAGTGGTGAGAAAGACCTTCCTCGGTAAGAGGGAGTTTTGAAAATAGGGTACCAAGGAGTTGTTTCCTAGGCATTTCTAATTTTTGTTTAGGGAGACACATTAATCACCTTTTGTCTAAATGATATTATGAGTTTATTAATATCAAAAGGGTTAAAGTACTTTTCATGTGGAGATGTGCTAGGTACTTTAAGTTATTAAAGTCACATGTGTTTTAAGAGTCACTTTATGTTAAAAAGGTACTAAGTACAATTTATATTATTAAAGTGACTTTATTAAGAAAAATTGACTATGGTACTAAAACATTAAAAAGTACTAGGGAGTCTCATTAGTAGAAAGGGGGACCACATTAAAAAGCGGGTCAAGAGGAAATGATCTCCACCCTTGATCTAATGAGCTGAGATTTAATCTCAGCCATTAGATCTAAGAGTTAGGGTTCTCATCTTATTGAGAAGACAAAAAGGAGGAAAAAGGAGATTAGAACTTATTATTCTCATGAGAGTTATTGAGGAGAGGATCAAGGATATAGGAGGAGGAGAGCTTGGAAATTCTACAGAAGAGAGAGCAAGGATAGAGCTACAAGGTTTGAATCTCTAGAAGTCCGAGTTCAAGCCTGTTTGGGAGCTCGAATCTCAAGGAGCGAGGAAGAGAATCTATTTGCTGCTTGTTCTGGGCATGCTTCAGGTTTGAAGTCTGTTTGTATCAGCGTTCAGGCAACAGAAAAGTCTTTTTGGGTCAGTACTGTGAAAATCTCGGGCCTTAGTTTGCTGTGTATACTCAGTAAAATTTTTGGGCCAGCTCAGTGAAATTTTCAGGCTGTGTTTCCTGTATATTCTCAGTGAAGAATTCGGGCTTGTAGAGTGAAAATCTTAGCCCTGCTTTTTCCAAGTTGGAGCAGCTTGCTTTTAAGTCATTTTTGAGTGAGGAAACTTGGGCTCTTAAGGCTGATAAGGTGACTGTACAGTGGGTCCATTACAGTAGTGAAGGAGCTGTGAGAGAGGCCGTATTTTTGCTGGAGGAGCCCCAACTGCGGGCTCAAATATATCAGTCCAGATCTCTGCTCAAAGATAACCTCATAAATGCTTCTTCAAAGGAGAAAGGTAAGTTAATCTCTTGCTGAATTTTTGTTGTATAAAATTTCTAAGAAGCAAATAAAAATCCTCCTAGAAGAACTAGTTTTCCCCTTGTAGTTTTTTCCAGGGTCAAGTTGACCAAAAATAAGTGTGTTAAATTCTTGTCTGTGCTTGGAATTCTATTGTATCAGTTGATGAAAATTAAATGGTAGAGTAGCTCTTATGTTTCAAATAAAATGCTTGAAGATACTCACACAAAAAAACACAATGGAGTAAGTAAGTATGAGAGGAGATTGCCAGAATTGTACACATCTATAGTACAAGATTGTAGAGAGTGTGATCAAAGTTGACCAGGTCTCCAATAAAACACAATAAAGTGGGTGAGTGTTCAATTTAAACTAAGTTGCCCAAAAGAGAGAAGAATGAAGTATAAAGTGCACTAAATAAAAAATTTGGAAGGAAAAAATATAAAACATGTTCACACATGTTCACTGGACTAAGTTTCATCCTTGACTAACATGATATCTTTGGTTGTAGCAATGTGCTGCGTTTTCTGAAAATTCATTTGGATTTAAGTTGGTTGAGATGAAGTATGTTAATACTAATAATGTACTAAACTTTTAATGCAGGTACTGGCCATTGTTTGACTACTTCTTGGAGCTCTCAGATGTTGCTTTTGTAGTTGTTGCTGACAATTTTGTAACAGATGATGGTGGTACTGGTGTTGTGCACTGTGCTCCTGCCTTTGGAGAAGATGATTATCGTGTTTGTTCAGATGCTAATATTGTGAAGAAGGTTTTGCTTTTATGACCTTTACCTTAAAGCTCGTTTTACTTGAGATATCTGTAGTTTACTACTTATGAAATTGTATCCTCTAGCATTGTTTCAGGAATCAAACTATTTTTTCCTGAAATTGGCTGTTTGGTTAGCATTTTTCTACATTGGCTGCTAACATGTATGACTGCAAATATTAGGTCTCATCTTGAAAGCTGACTCTTTCATTTTTGGTTGTTTTTTGTTTTTTCTGTGGCTTGAGAGATTCTTATTTTGTTGATTGGACTTTTTCTTGTCTATTTAAAAGTAGATATTGGTTGTAAATTTTGTTTGAAGTCTCATTTCCATTTTACTGTTTCACCGTTCACAATCCATTTTGAATCTCATAGCCAAGTTTCTCCTGGCCTTGAATGCTAGGATAGCTCCTGGTTGTTGCTGAACCTAGAACATCTTTGTCAACTATTCATGTCCTAGGGCTTCTGTCTTGGTGCCTTACTGGTCCTTGGTCTCTTCTACATATCCAAGTTACTTTTGCCACATTGTATTTCTTGTACAACTTGCTATGATAGATCTTTTCTTCATTCTACAGGTACTCTCTGTTGGAGATGCATCATGTACTACCAATGCACACTAATCGTTGTACTGTTTTCTGTCCTATTGGCCATCTTTAGCCACTGTTGGATATTTATAAAAATTAAATCAAAGTTTGTGGCTCTCGAAATCTATAGAAGAAGCTGGGTAGCATCTGTGTTTTTGTTATTGGAAAAATCAAATTGTGTCAGTAAAGATTGAACCACTTTACTTGAACTGGGGAATGACAAGGTGTTCCGAAATGAGTATGGTTGAAACAGGAAATCAAAATCAACCATATCATATACAAAATAGAAAATTTGCAAGTTCATAGTTATTTGGAAATTTGTTCTGTTGCCTCCTACGAGGAGGCTATTTTAGAATTTTTTCCCATAGTTGTTTATGAACATGTTCCTTGACCTTCTAAAACAAGAACAACTGTTTTACTTGGTGATGTTTGTACTTGTAATTCTCTTTCATTGTTACATGCTCAATAAAGTTTCATGACTAACAATATATGTTATCTTAAATTAATTATCATATACAAAAAATGCTAGTATAGGATCTCACAGTGGGGTGATTTCTTAGATCATGATAGTGAATTGTAATTATATCATAGTTAGGAGTGACTTTTAGATATATAATGGGCAACTAAAACAATCATGGGAAATTAATGCAAATGGGAATTGTTACCACGAAATTTAGCAGGCCTTGGAGAGGAAACCCGACAAGGTTAAGAGTGTAATATCCCAAATTTAAGAATTCGGCTCGGGGTTTACTCAACAAAAATGCTTCATATAAAAATTTCATTTATTTAACAGAAGCTTGCCATGTAAAACATAACAAATAGAGCATTGCAATTCAATAACACGATGAACAAAAGCATTTCCAGCTTTTATTATAATCTAAGTTACCAGGATTCCGATATGGATATGGATCCGGATACAGATCCACTAGTTTTTGGAAAAGTGGGGATCTAGATATGATAGAGAAACGACAAGTACAAATAATATAAATATATTTTTAGAATTTTAAAAAATAAAAATTATAAAAAATAAAAAATTATACAAATTTCAAATATTATACTTTATATAATATTTTACAATACCATAATATATGTAACTTAATTATGAATAATCTTGTATATATATATATATATATATATATATTGCTACTCTCTTTACTAAATGAGACTCTACGCTAGCACCACCTTGTATGGGCACTTGTCCAATGTAGAGCGACACATTTTTCTTTGTTTCCAATTGGGACGATCACATAACGTAACAATCAGGTCAAAATTAATGGGATAGTGGACATCTTATTAGGGCTTGCCTCTTTGTGTTGGAAACCCAAACAATAAACGTGTGAGATGTTGTGCAAAGAGAGCTACGTCAGTCGAGTGCCCCTAGGTTCCAGTTTTTATTTTTTTTCAACTCCTCCAAATCTATTGTTTTGAGAATGTCTATCGTTTTTGGGATGTTCAACTAATGATGCCAAAGACTTGGTGTAATCGCAATTCCCAAAGCACAACATGATGTAGACACAAAGTATTCTCTAACTTTTAAAAGCAGCTTGATGCAGACACGAATATGCACCCGTGACATTTTGATTTTGCAGGCTTACAAACGAATCTTGAGTGGATCATACAAGATCTGGATCCAAATCCATATTCGATCTGTGGATCTAGCTACTGGACCTGACGGATCCAGTAACATAGATTATAATAGATAATTTGGGTTTACACGCTGATACAACTAATGTAGGTGAAATGAAAAAGTTGGCCTCAATAATTTGCTCCAATGCTACACTCGCCCTCCAAAACTGAAATGAGATGCAATTGCTAAGCTCTCCTATGAATTTTGGATGAATTCACCAAGGGGAGAGATGGGACTCTCCCACTGTCGCTGAATCACCCAAGGGTTTTCGTCCTGGGGCTACACTGAAGCTGGGAACTCTCGGTTCTCCAAACCTCTCCATAAGAATAGAAATGCTCAACTCTAAGATGTCTTCAAATGGTCTCCTCCTCCTCTTTTATAGATTTGATGGACCCCTCTAGAAGCTGTGAAAATTCCAAACTAGAATCCTATTGCAGCAACTGGAAATTATTCTCCTAATTGTTAATTTAATTTAACAATTTATTTGTTGTTTGCTACATCAAATACTGAATAAATCGCACTGCAATCTACACAAATAAAATTGCAGAAGAATAAAATGCTGGAAGAAATGCTAGCACACACACATAGAAATAACACAATTATTTTTGGACAAAAGTCCCCGGAAAAACCCAACTTGGGAAAAACGGTGTAGCAGATGAGGGTTTTATTATTATGCAACAATGAAAAATTTGAGTACAATTTGGATGCCTGAAACTTGCAATCCACAACAAGAAAATCTGGGCAAAATATTGAAGGGAATTTCCCTTCTCCCATAGGTAATCTCTGGCACAACTTTGCCTTCAGAAAACTCGGGCCTCTTACCCTCTGCGTCAACCTCTATGTTGTACTCGTAGACTGCTGGACATCAAGCCTCCAACCAGCCTCTAATGAAGTCGTTTTGCCTCCAGCTGCTGAGGAAATCGTCTCTCTGACCTTTTGGAACCTCTGCTTGGCCTCTAGAACTAAGAACAATTTTTCTCACCATCAAATCCATATGCCTTGCTGAAGTTACTACGCAGAGCCTCTACGCTTCCTCTCTGAGATAACCCGGCCCTCTTGCTGCTGCCTCTCCAGATCTGAAAATCTTTCCTCCAAACTCACTGTCCCTGCCCCTCAATCACTACTTTGATCTCTAGCTCTCTCTTCGACAACTGACTGCTGCTACTAAGGAAATCGATCTGCTCAGTAATTGAACTGATCTAGTGTCTTTTCCATCACCACATCGACCTCCTCTTATAATCCTCTGTTGGAGCACTAATGACTAAGATTAAAACATGATCGATGGCTAGGATCATCTCTGGATCAATCCGTGTGAGTTTCTAGATGACTCTCACCTTGACTTAATTAATACTGATTAATTAACCATATTCCCTAAGTTGACTTATGAAATATTTAAAAACTGGTTAATAATCTAATTAAGTCATTTCTAGGTGGAATTTCCAGAAACGATTTCTTGGTTTTGGAGATCTCATGTATTTTAGCCTCTCCACAGAATTTCAAGGCTAGAACACATCCGATGCTACAAAAACAAACACTTCCTCTTAGCGAGCAATGTGTTCTAGTGCTACTACACACCCTGTAGCAACAACCTATCTCTGCATCATCTCCTGTCACACTGCTGATGTCTGGCCATACTGCCCACCAACCACTGCGCAACTATGATATACGTTGCATCTATGCTGTAGTTAAAGCTGCCACGCTTCTGCCAGCACTGCAACTCTCTCTCATATGTTGTTGTTGCCACTGCAACATCTACAATTGAAAAACATCCAAAATACCGAATCAACTGCGATTAGTATAATGCATCTGTCACCTGAATCTTTGACTGCAGCTAGTATCTGCACTATCACTGAAGAATTTGTGTTGCTGCTGACTCTGCATTGTGCCAACTGCACTGTGCTCCCCAGCATCTGACTGCTACTAGTCTCCACAACTGTCACTTTGGCATCTGATTGCATCAACTGTCACTGATCCATCCTACTACTGAATACTGTGGGCCCTTGTAGCAAGGTATTGATCCAAGAGGTGGACTCCTCAAGGATCTCGCCCATCTATAGTGCTTTGGGGCTACAACACCATGTCATCCCACCTCACTCCTGGAGGTATATCGATAAACATCGCGAAGTCTTCCTCCATCCTGGAGAAAAGCCTATCAATCTCTACAGAAGTTGCTTGCTGGTCCTGCTTCTCCTCCTTGTCCTTCTTCTTGAGAGGACACTGGAAACTGTAGGGACCAAGTTCACCACACCTAAAGCACTTGACCTTCGACAGGTCCTTTGTCTTCCTCTGTGCCCCCTGTCTCTCACTGGGACCCTTAGATGCAAGGGCCACATTCTCGTCCGCCTTCACCTTCTTTCTATCTGCTGCTACTGCCACTGATGGAGCGCTTTAGAAGAGCTCGCCTCAATTCCTCCTGCTGCAACTCAACCCACATTCTATCCAAGTCTGGTAACCTATCTCTGCCCAATATTCTTTGGAAAAAGACCTACCACTCCTTTGAGACATTGTTGAGTGCCAATCACACTAGCTTCGTGGGTTGAGGCTCTGCCCCAACAACTAACAACTAGTCTCAGACCTCCTGAGTCCTAGTAAGGAAGGGGTCTATGCCTTCCCCTTTCTGCATCTGGCTGAGTCTCAGTTTCTCCTCTAGGTACATCTTCCGCTTCTTGGAAGTACCTTGGTACAATGTGGAGAGAGCATCCCACATCTGCTTGGCAGTGTCTTTGCCAACTATATGTGAAACAACATGATCACAGATTCCATCTAGGATCAACCATTTCGCCCATGCCATCTTCTTCTTGTACTCTTTCTGTTGATCTGCATCCTTAGGAACCGCCACCACTGCATCAATATATGCTTTCAGGCCAAACTCATTTAGAAGGAAGGACATCTTTTCCTTCTAGATGATGTAGTTGGAAGCTCCATCTAACCTGTCTTGATCACGAAGCCCAATAGAGGCCATCTCGAATGATCTATCAAAAACTTCTTCTTTCCTTCTGCTCAACTGCTGCTCTGCTATTCACACTCCCTTCTGGAGTGAGAAGATCTGCTCACAACAATTACTGATCTGCAAGGAAAAATCAAACTTCTTGAGACTAGAAGTTCCCTGAGGAAAATTTTCCCTCCGGAAAATTTTCCCTCCGTGTGTGCTCTTCTTCCTTCCACCTGATGTTGGCTTTGCTCTAGCGTACTACTACAAAAACCACTGCATCCATCTAGAGATCTGCCCAATGAAAAATCTGAGTTGCTCCCTCTGCCTCTGGAATCACTCAATCTGGTAGGATCAAATTTTTTTGCCCCACTCAGAAAAATCAAACCTCCACAAGTAATTCGACCTCTTGGCAAAATGACTGCGCTGCCCTTGGGAATTTCTACTTTCTGCCCACACTGAGCAACAAAATTCCTTCTCTTTTCCCGCGTGAGTTCTCTGGTTGATCAATTGCGCTCTAATACCATGTGAAAATTCCAAATTGGAATCGTACAACTGGAAAATTTTCTCCTAATTGTTAATTTAATTTGACAATTTATTTGTTGTTTGCTATGGAAAACACTGAATAAATCACACTGCAATCTACACAAATAAAACTACGGAAGAATAAAACATTGGAAGAAATGCTAGCACACACACATAGAAATAACATAATTCTTTTTGGACAAAATGTCCGCGGAAAAACCCAATTTGGGAAAACTAGCGTAGCAGATGAGGGTTTTATTATTATGCAACAGTGAAAAATCTAAGTACAATTTGGATGCTTGAAACTGGCAATCCGCAACAAGAAAATCTGGGCAAAACACTGAAGGGAATTTCCCTTCTCCCACAAGCAATCTCTGGCACGACTTTGCCTTTAGAAAACTCGGCCCTCTGCGTCAGCCTCTATGTTGTACTACGTAGACTGTTGGACGTCAAGCCTCCAACTAGCCTCTGATGAAGTCGTTCTACCTCCAGCTGTCGAGGAAATCGTTTCTCTGACCGTCTAGAACTGAGAATGATTTTTCTCACCAGAAAATTGATCTGCCTTGTTGAAGCTAATTTGCAGAGCCTCTGCACTGCCTCTTTGGGATAACTCGACCCTCTTGCTGCTGCCTCTCCGGATCTGGAAATCTTTCCTCCAAACTCACTATCCCTGCCCCTCAATCATTGCTTCGATCTCTATCTCTCTCTTGGGAAACTTATTGCTGCTACTTAGGAAATTGATTTGCTCAGAAATAGAACTGCTCGATTGTCTTCTCCATCACCACATCGACCTCCTCTTATAATTCTCTGTTGGAACACCAACGACCAAGATTGAAACATAATCGATGGTTAGGATCATCTATGGATCGATCTGTGTGAGTTTCTAGATGATTCTTGCCTTGACTTAATTAATATTGACCAATTAACCATACTCCCTAAGTTTAGACTTAGGAAATATTTAAAAATTGGTTAATAATTTGATTAAGTCATTTCGAGGCGGAATTTTTAGAAATGATTTCTGGGTTTTGGAGATCTCATGTATTCCAGCCTCTGCACAAAACTTCAATGCTAGAACAGATCCGATGCTACAAAAACTAGCAAAAGTCTTATTTTATTATTATTTTAATCACTTAGTACTTTTCCTTCCTTAATTTTAATTAAAATACCTTTTTAATTCGAGAAAATGGTAAATCGGCCACCATCCCTCCTTAGGCCATTGAAAGTCACTTCCCACCATCTCATCCTATAGATCTTCTTGTTTGGTTCCAACGAGCTATTACCTTAAGGTGTTCCATAAAGTATTCCTCTCCGGATTTGGAAATCTTTCCTCCGGACTCACTGACCCTGCCCCTCAATCACTGCTCCGATCTCTAGCTCTCTCTTTGGAAATTGACTGTTGCTACTTAGGAAATTGATCTGCTCAGAAATCAAACTGCTCAATTGTCTTCTCCATCACCACATCGACCTCCTCTTATAATCCTCTGTTGGAACACCAACGACCAAGATTGAAACATAATCAACGGCTAGGATCATCTCTAGATTGATTCGTGTGAGTTTCTAGATGATTCTCGCCTCGACTTAATTAATATTGACTAATTAACCATATTCCCTAATTTTAGACTTAGAAACTATTTTAAAACTGGTTAATAGCTTCATTAAGTCATTTCGACACGAAATTTCCAGAAACGATTTCTGGGTTTTGGAGGTCTCATGTATTCTAGCCTCTCCACAAAACTACAAGGCTAGAACACATCCGACGTGACAAAAACTAGCAAAAGCCTTATTTTATTATTATTTTAATCACTTAGCACTTTTTCCCTCCTTAATTTTAATTAAAATACCTTTTTAACTCGGGAAAATGGTAAATCGACCACCATCCGTCCTCAAGTGATTGAAAGTCACTTCCCACCATCTCATCCTATAGATCTTCTCGTTTTGGTTCCAATGAGCTATTACCTTAAGGTGTTCCATAAAGTATTCCTTTCGAAATGCCACCTTAAGCATAATTAAGCTAGGCTCAATAATAACACCGTTTTCCGAAATTTGTCGGAATGCAATGGAATAAAAGGCAAGTCGTGTGGATGATGGAATATGCCAAGCGAATGCCATCGGATGCCATAGAAACTCCTCAAAACCCCATAAAGGCCCTCTAGAAGGCCCTAGGCCCGCTGATGGAGTAAACCTACCCTTGTGACCTAGAATGGCCTCTCAAGAAATATGTAACAATACTGCACCAACCTCCAAAATAAAGCTAAATTGATAGTCGCTCATGTGACCTAGCTGCCTCCAACCCTGGAAGTCCATCCTGACCACGCCATAAGGGAAACAAGAAAAAGGAACATGACAATTCCTCCCTCCCCAAGATTGCTCACACTTAAGCAATCCATATTTGTCCACCAATCTGGTGGTCCAGTGCAACTGTGAACCAAAACCTGGATCCCATACAAACCACTAGGTGGTACCATGCCTCTGTTCCATCATCAACTCTAACTCGTTCTGTCATCAATAGATCCTCCTGGATCCCAATGCCACCATAGCCAATCATTAACACTCCTATCCCATGGCTCTAACTGTGTTATGTCTCTGGCTATAAACATTGCGCTACCAATAGAATACCAACTCATCACTTCTCTCCAATCCAACCCTCGATGCAAACCAATGCCAATCCCACTCTGTTGATGCTGGGATGGAATGTTGAGGAGTTGCCGCCCTGCATCCCACTGCCAATTGGAGCATGTAATATCCCTCATGTCTAAGGGTCCCCACTGTACTATGCCCCTGACTAAGAATATCGCACCATCAACAGGATACCAACTCTTGATCTCTTGCCAATCCAATCTGTGGGAAGGATCGAATGCATAGGCACCTGTATATGGGATAAGTCCCCTATGTTGCATTGTGTCCAAACCACGCAACTCTGCCTGGTCAATAACCTAGATCTATCTAAGAAATCCCGCCCCTCTCTCGATAATGTGTAATAGTCGGCAAGCTGTGTTGCAAGCCCTGTCTATGTACTCCTAGAGAGGGCTGCTGCCTAAAGGTACTGCAACTTTGCTAGCTGCCTGTGCATCTGTCTACTCCTCATCAAGGGCTGGTCTAAAAGATGGCTGTTCATCCTCCTCTATCATGGGCTCAACATGAACCTCCAACTGGCTCTCCACAATTGTCTCATCATGCAGACTGTGCATATCATCCTCTTCAGTTGACTCATGCTCCTCTATGTGCTCACCATGCTGAATCATCAGTCACTCATTTGCTCCCTAATCTCCTTCCCTTATGGGGACAATCTGCTGCTCATCAGACTCCTCTACCACACATGGATGCATATTTGGGCAGCTTTCATCAACTCTATATAACTGCTCATGCTCCTCAGAGATATCCTTGTAAGAAGTTAAGAACCCATGAAATCAACTATAAAAGAAGAATCCTCATCCGGGAAGTTAGAAGGAACCTCCTCTTGATCCACCTCTGCCATCTCCTCCATGTCACTCGAGCATGAGTAGTCAGGTCCCCAAGGTTCCTTGTAGATGAAGTTAAGACCCTTTGTCCTTAGCTCATTCTTGCTACATGGTTGGTCACCAAAAATCCTCCACAACTCCTCCCTGGTCAACTGTCTTCTGAACAGTTTTATGTTCTGCTCAACCAACCTTTCGACTAGTTCGTAAGCAGCAGGTGAAACCAACTATTCCTCTCTCCACCCCATTTTTATCTGTATTAACACATTTTACAGGTTGGAAAGTGCTGGACAACAGCTCAGCCGTCAATTTCAGCATTCTACTTAAGGTACTTTCATAGTTATCATCTCCGTTTGATAAGGGCATTGATCACATCGCTTTTGATGAGAATTATTTAACTGATTTGGCTCTAGATCCAAGGAGGCATAACCATCTATTATTGCACATCTTTCTAGGATGCACCTCTTGATGAGATTATTCTACTTTATTTCTTGAACAAGGAGCCTATTAGAAAGCACCCTTTTCCTTCTGACTTGGCAAATGCATTATTTTATGATGGGTGGCTATTGAGGAGGTATCTTGAAGAGTGCCCTAATCAATATGAGGACACTTGACACCTTGCAGCTTATCTTGAAGAGTGTGCTCCATCTCTTTGACTTAGCATGTGTTCATATTTTATTGGAGAGGGTTGTTGAAGAATATTTTTTAGTGTTCCAAAGGAGAAGAGGACAAATGACACCTTGCATGGGCTTGCATGATCGCGATGCTTGACGATGAAGACATGTGGCATGCCCACCCATCATTTAGCATTTTATTATTCATTGTTGACTTGTCCATTGGGAGTTGGTTAGGAGATATGCTTTTTTATGCTTTCCTATGAGAGATGTAAGATCTCACTCTTGAATATTATTATTTTATTTGAGGAGGTTTTGAGCTTGGACTCCACATCGGAGAGGTTCCTCCTCTTGTATTGTTGTTGAAAGTTTGGGTAATTACTAGAGGCTATTGCTAGTTGTTTGTTGGAGCTTGAAGCATATGCTTGGAACCCTATTGCTGAATGTTAATGTTAAGATTTCTTGCATCAAAATTGCTTATGAAGGGCTGTAAACGTGCTACCTCTGTTTCTAGTAAGAACACTTATGTTTGTGGTAATTTCCGTTTTGAAATATTTTAAACTATTGATGGAACATGTTATCACATGTCTTCTTTCTTGATTTGAGTTAGCTGTAATGTGCATTATCTTATAATAGACATACCCTTCATGCATGTTTAGATGTTTTCCGTTATCTGGATTCCTCTCAAGTAAAATCTGTTCTTAGTTGCCAGCTTGATGTGTTTGCTGTCGATTCTTAATTCGGACTATGTGCTGCCATATCATCACAAGAAAATCATTAGTATTTTCTGCTTTATGGACTTCATATGCTCAACAGTGCTTTATGCCCTAATCTTGCTGTCAACCAACCCAAAAACTTTAATAAATTAACATTCCTTTTTGCTGTCCACAAATCTGAAAATTACATATATAAAAGCCAGAAACCAGATTTGTTTTCCCTAAGCCATTTTTTTCAAAAACTAGGCAGTTGGGACCACCCACTGGGGATTTGAACTGGTGAGCTATCACAAGGAGTGCCCTAACAATGTGCCTATTCACCATCAATCCAAAGCCCCATGGGCCCCTATGCCAAAAAAAATTCTTTATCTTCTGTTTGACTGAGTTTTTTGGGTTTCCCCCCTTCTGCCAGAGGAGAGCTGGCCTAAAGAGTGGGAGGGTGTTCTGGTGGTGACACTGGACAACCTCTCCAAGTTCCCCTAGGGTCTTACTTGAGCTTTAGGCATTTCATCTGAAGAAGTAAGGATTTGGGTGGTAATAGATAGCATAGTCAAAATTGTGTATATGCACTTTGTTATGTTTAAACACTTGATGTTCTACAGGTAATGCAGACTTGTTAAAAGTTTGAGGCTAACTAGACAAAGAAATATGTATCCTGACATTTATTTTGTGAAATTTATGTTTTTGTAGGGTGAGGATTTTCGGGTCCCAGTTGATGCAAATGGATGCTTTACTGAAACTATTGCGGATTTCAAAGGGAAATATGTAAAAGATGCTGATAAGGATATCATATCTGCTGTGAAGGCATGACTCTTTTACTGAACTTCATTATGTCTGGGACCCTGTGTACTGTTGTTTGTATTTCAGCAGGACAGTCTCTTATCTATGTTTGTAGTTTAATTTTCCTACTGTCCATTCTCTACTGATTAAAGAGGTAGCTTTCTATAGGTCATGATATTTGACAGATTTATTGTATTGTCCTTGTTCCTAATTTCTAAAGTTCATTTTCTATGTGAAAATATTGGACAGGCTAAGGGAAGATTGGTTAGTTCAGGCAGCATTATGCACTCATATCCATTCTGCTGGAGATCAGAGACACCTTTGATTTATAGGGCTTTGCCAAGCTGGTATGGGTTCCTGATTCTGGAATTTATTTCACAAAACCATAAAAATTTCTCCATTTATTAACTTCATTTGCTTTTGTTTCTGACTTTAGTTGTTTGAAATGCTGTGTTTTAAGACCATACTCCGATCACGTGTGTTGACCACTACGTGTCAACTACCCATAGTAGTACACCCCCTTCTTCGCAAAAGGGGTAGCACTTAATCGACATGTCCGTGCCATTTGACATTCATCGTCGACCTGATCATGTTATGTTGTAAACCCAGTCTGCATGTGTGAATTGTAAATAATCTTAGCAAATCTGAGTCATGTATGTAAATTGCCTGGGTGGACTTAATTTTCTAGTGATAATCTACGTTCCAGAAAGTTTTTTGTCTCACCGATCCATGATCGGCAGAGTTTTCCTTCAGTATAACCCCAAAGCCAGAATGAATTTTGTCATTAGAATCTTAGAGGAATCCTAGTGTGTTGATCTGCTAGATTATATTTGGTCGCAGAACTGGGTGGCTATGAGGGTTTATGTCAAATGGGTTTTCCCCCTTGAGATGTAAAATTGTAAAAGTCATGATGTAAAGTGTCTTGAGGGTTAGAAAATGTTTTAATTCCCTCATAAGTCCTAAGTCCTAGGTCCTAGGTGATTTTTCCAAAGGCTAAGTTCGAGGATCCAAAAATAAAATTAAAAAATTAAAAATTAAAATAGATAAAATAATATATATATATAATATATATCTATATATATATTATTTTTTTTTTTTAAATAAAATAAAATAAAATAAAATTTTAAAATAAATAATAAAATTTAAAAATAAATAAAATAATAAAAAGCCAAAGTTTTGAGTAAATAAATGCAGAATTTCAATTTTTTATATTAAAATGCATTTAAAAATTCGACGGATGAGATTAAAAGGGATTTTGATCCTCATTGACGGTCGAGATCATTTTGACATGGATCACTCGAACTAGCCGTTGGGAAATTTTCCTTTAAATAGGTTGTCTGGGGTCATTTGAGATCAGATTGGATCTTAGAGTCTGGTGCTAAAGAAAGCTCTCTTGTAGTCATTTTTTGTGCAATAAAGAAAGACTTTGGGGTTAAAAATCTCGCTAGTGTTACTCTTCTAGAAATGCTGTAAGATCTTTTATTTTTCTCCATAATTTTATTTTTAGTCATCGATAATAGCTTGATGAAGATTGATTCAGGCACAGGTATCTTTTCTGATCTCTGGGGTTTGAATGATAGTTTAGATTCTGAAATATAATGGCAGGTATCTCCATTTGATCTGGATTTCACTATTGTTCTATAGGTGAAATTTCTACATGGTATCAGAGCACAGGTGATCAAGCAAGAACAGTATACTAGCAGGAGGGATTCGAAGTTTCTTATTCTAGATATAGATCTCAAGTTCTTATCACATCTATTTCATCGATGGCATTCAATGGTTTGAGGCTTGAGTATGCCCTTGATGGAAGCTCAAACTATATAGCTTGGAAGGATCGCATGGAGGCAGTTTTGGAAGATAATGGTCTTAAGGATTTCATTGATCAAGAGGTCCCTAAGCCTACTGACAGAACTAAGCTGGTGGAATGGGGTAAGTGTGTGTCTAAAGCTAGAAGAATTCTCTTGGAGGGTGTTCGAGATCACATAGTCTTAAGCCTCCATGGGAAGGAGTCTCCATTTGCAATGTGGAAAACATTGAAAGATTTATATCAGAATAGCAATGATCAAAGGAAGTTGGCACTGAAGGCTAAGCTTCGAAGGATCAAGTGTGAAAAGGGTGACTTTATTTCTACATTCTTGAACAAGCTCACCACCTGCAGAGATGAGCTTGCAAGCGTAGGAGTCACTATAGCTGCTGAGGATATGGTGAGTCTAGCACTCCTTGGCCTTCCTAAGAGCTGGCATAGCTACCAGGACTCAGTGAACAGAAGGGACAAACTGCCAGATTGGGAACGACTATGGTCGGATTTGATGCAGGAGGAGATCAGACGGAGCACCAGGGATGGAGCTTCTTCAACAAAACATGATGATGAAGAGAACTTGGCTTTAGCTTCTAAAGCTAAGAAAGGGAAAGGGAAGGCATCCCATTCCAAGTCTTCTCAAGGAGGGAAGAAGTTTGATAAGTCGAAGATGAGATGCCTTCATTGTCATGAGTTGGGTCATTATGCTAATAATTGCCTAAAGAGGAAGTCCAAGAAGAAAGGTTCCTCCAAGGAATCTGATGGTGATGCACTACCTTCACAGTTTGAGATCGATTTCTCGCTTATTGCATGCATGGTTTCATCCAGCATGGGATGTGTTTGGTATTTGGACAGTGGAGCTTCTTTCCACATGTTAGGTGACAAGAATCATTTCAGCACTTTGGAGGAGAAGGATCTCCAGATACGGATCGAGATGGGCGATGACGGAAAGTACTGTGTCTCGGATAGAGGTACGGTTATGTTTCAGAGGAAGCATGGTTCTCCCCTCACTCTTTCTAATGTTATGTATGTACTAGGGCTGAAAAAGAATCTTGTGTCTATTGCTATGCTTGAGGATAAAGGCTATGATGTAGTCTTTAGTTTGGGAAATGTTTTCCTAAGGCATATCGGCACTGGACAGACCAAACAGATTGGGATTCGAATTAAGAATCTCTACAAGTTACAGGTAGAAGATTGTGTTGCTCTCAGTTCCAAGGTAGAAGAGGTGCATGGCCAAGACATTGGTGAGTTATGGCATAGAAGATTGGGCCACTTGCATCATGGGGCCTTGAAGATCATGCAACAAATTTCTATCGGATTACCCAAGTGCAAACTAGAGCAGACAAGCACATGCAAAGGTTGTACTTTGGGTAAGTATGCGAAGGCTTCCTTTCATGATCGGGATGGTAGAGCAGGAGCAGTTTTGGATCGAGTTCATTCAGATGTATGTGGGCCCTTCTCTACAGCCTCCACCGCAAAGCAAAGGTACTTTGTTATTTTTTATAGATGATTTTTCTCGTAGATGTTGGATCTACTTCATGCAAAAGAAGGATCAAACCTTCTTGAAGTTTTGTGAGTTCAAAGCTTTGGCAGAGAAAGAATCAGGGAGGAAGATAAAGGCCTTGCGGAGTGATAACGGTGGAGAGTATGTTTCCCAATAGTTTAAAGACTTCTGTGCTTCAGAAGGAATTAAACGGGAACTCACAGCACCTCATAACCCATAACAAAATGGGGTGGTCGAAAGGAAGAACATATCTATTGTGGGAGCAGCTTGAGCGATGTTGCATAACCAAAGCCTACTTCATCTGTGGGCTAGGGCATGCAATACAACAGTGTATCTTCAAAACAGAAGTCCTCATCGTATTTTGGGGATGAAGACACCTATAGAGGCTTTTTCAGGGAAGTGGCCAAATGTAAGTCACGTTCGGATCACGAGTTTACTGTCATGTGACCAAAGATGCTCAGAAGAAGCTAGACCCAATAGCTGAGTTGGGAATACTTGTGGGGTATACAGATACACCTCACAACTATCGGGTGTTTCTGCCTGCCAGTCAGAGGACAGTAGTGCGCAGGGATCTGAAGTTCAATGAGCAGCAAGCCATGCGAGAGTCACTTGAGAGGGAGCTCAAGTTGCATGGTGATGATGAGGAACTACTAGTTCCTAAGGAGGAGCCTCCTAATGATGCAGAGCAGCCGCATGCAGAGATTCCAGTGGTGGAGATCACCGCTACTGGAGAGTCTTCCAGAGGGGCGGAAACGCTCTCGGGAAGCTGATAGATTGATGCAGGATGCGAGAGAGAATGTGGGGCAACCATCCTTTCATCGTAGACAGAGGAGATCTCCCGATAATACAATGGCTACATGGCTTTGGTTGGGGAGTGTGTAGCGACCGAGCCTTCTTCTTTTGAGGAGGCAGTGCAGCAGCCAGTTTGGATGGATGCGATGGTAGAGGAGTATGATTCTATCATGAGGAACAATGTATGGGATGTTGTTCCTAGACCGGGGGACAAGTCAATGGTTACTTCCCGATGGCTTTACAAGGTAAAGCAGGCAGTTGATGGCAGTATTGAGAAACATAAGGCAATATTTATTACCCGTGGTTTCTCATAGGTTGAGGGGATTGACTATGATGAGACCTTTGCTCCTGTTGCAAGGTACTCATCGATCAGATCGATTCTAGCATTATCAACATAGATGGGTTGGAAGATCCATTAGATGGATGTGAAGACAACTTTCCTCAATGGGGAGATTGAGGAAGAGGTATACATTGAGCAGCTCGAAGGATTTGAGACCTTTGATCGTGAGTCACATGTGTGTTGGCTCAAGCAAGCATCGTATGCGCTGAAGCAAGCACCCCATGCTTGGTATACCAGGATCAATAGCTATTTCACCGGGTTGGGCTTTGTTGACCACTACCTGTCAACTACCCATAGCAGTACACCCCCTTTTTCACAAAAAGGATAGCGCTTGATCGATGTGTTTGTGCCATTCGACTGTCATCATCAGCCCGATCATGTTATGTTGTAAACCTAGTCTGCATGTGTAAATTGTAAATAATCTTAGTAGATTTGAGTCATGTATGTAAACTGCCTAGGCAAACCTAATTTTCTAGTGAGAATCTACGTTCTGGAAGGTTTATTGTCTCACCGATCCATGATCGGTAGAGTTTTCCTTCAGCCTAACTCCAAAGCCGGAATGAATTTTGTCATTAGGATCTTAGGGGAATCCTAGTGTGCTTCGAGTCTATGTAAAAGTAATTTCGAAATAATTCTAACTATTTGGTTAGGTTATTACAAGTTGCTTGATGTGTTGGATTATATTTGGTCACAGAACTGGGTGGTCTATGAGGGCCTATGTCAAATGGGTTTCCCCCTTGAGATGTAAAATTGTAAAAGTCATGATGTAAAGTGTCTTGAGGGTTAGAAAATGTTTTAATCCCCTCATAAGTCCTAAGTCCTAGGTCCTAGGTGCTTTTTCCAAAGGCTAAGTTGAGGATCCAAAAATAAAAAAATAAAAGAAGATAAAAAATAATAATAAATATTAAAAAATTAAAAAAAATAATTAAAAATAAAAATTAAATAAAATAAAATTTAAAAATAAATAAATAAAAAATTTAAAATAAAAAAAAATATAAAATAATAATATGTCAAGTTTTGAGTAAACAAATGCAGAATTTTAATTTTTTAATATATTAAAATGCATTTAAAAATTCGACGGATGAGATTAAAAGGGATTTTGATCCTCATCGACGGTCGAGATTTGTTTGACATGGATCACTCGAACTAGCCGTTGGGAATTTTTCCTTTAAGTTTAAATAGGGTGTTAGGGGTCATTTGAGATCAGATTGGATCTTAAAGTCTGGTGCTAAAGAAAGCTCTCTTGTAATCATTTTTTGTGCAATAAAGAAAGACTTTGGAGTTGAAAATCTTGCTGGTATTACTCTTCTGGAAATGCTGTAAGATGTTTTATTTTTATGCGTAATTTTATTTTCAGCCATTGATGATAGCTTGATGAAGATTGATTTAGGCACAGGTATCTTGTCTGATCTTTGGTGTTTGAATGATAGTTTAGATTCTGAAATATAATGGCAGGTATCTCCATTTGATCTGGGTTTCACTATTGTTTTCTCCCTCTATGTTAATGGTTGATTTAAGCTGTGCAGGATATCTTTAGTTTTGAGTTTATTGGGTGTTAGGGGAAGTTCTCGGCTGAACCAGCCAACTCCTGGATTGCGTTTTCTGAAAGAGCCTAACCAGTTTTGATCCCAGGCTTATCATTTGAAATTTTTTATGAATGCATGAAGGGTTTTCTGAAGTATCTCACATTGAATTTAAATTCTGAAAATATTACTGTGGATTATTGACAAATCTGGCTGCTTAGAGTCGTTAATTTGTAAATATTATAATAATTTAGTTGATTTAGGGTTTTCAGTTTTGTTTCTTGCACATATTATTTTTGGGTGTTCTGTCTTTTGCCATTGTAGGTTGCAGGTACAGGTTTTGAGAAATATTTCAGGGTTTCCATCAGGCAATTTGGAGCAGGGAAGATTTTAAATTTTAATTAAGCTTCTAGACTACGGGTTTGCTACTGCATTTCCATTTTTTACTCTGCCTAGGGTTTTCATTGCATAGAAAATTTTCGATCTTTTTTTTAAGAACAGGTTGTGGGATTGTTGCTTCACCTGCAAGCAGTTTTCTCCCACTTGCAGCACCCTGGCAACATTTTTTCCCTCTGCGTTTTTCCTCTCAGCTATCCGCAGCAAGCTTCCTCAGCTCCATTCACGTTGCCCTCATCCGCTGTTCCAAATCTGCGTTCCACTTTTTATATTCCCGCAGTCATTCAATCCCCTTAACCACACAGCTCTCTCCATTGAAATCTCCTTAACCCTCACGCTGGTTTCAGAAAACGCTAACCCTTTTTATGCCGCCTCCAAACGCTGTCCTGCTCAGGTCCCTGCGTGCTGCCTCTTCCTTGCTGAGTGCAATTCCATTGCCTTTCCACAACACCCATACCCTAATCTGCTGCCATACTCTCAGTCTTCACGCTGTTCCATTGTCCACGCATTTTTATTGCTGCGTTTGACTTTACTGCCATACACCTGCACAATCTCCTTAACCCTCACGTGATCCCATATCCTTTGCTGCTCATTTCCTAACCTGCAATCGAGTCCCCACGCCTTCACCTGCAGCAAAACTCGCTTCCCATTGCCCTTCAAACATTGTTTTGCCATCACACAGTCACCTATTTTCTGCCCAAGCACTCCTCCAACATCCTCCACACATCTCATACCTTTGCCACCGCGCTGCCAATCCTTGCGCAGTCACTCAAATCCGCTCCAGCTCCCTTGGCCTCCCTCGCTGCGGTCTACTCTCCATGCTGCCGTCGAGTTTCTCTTCTCATCAGCATACCTGCAAACAGCAGCAAACTCATGTTTCGATTTTAGCTTGTGGTTTTTGGTTTACGTTTGTTTCTCGCTTTTTATTTTTATTTCCAATATGATTTAAGTTAGGGTTAGTTTAATTGATGTTCATTTCATTTAATTAGGTCTTAATTTTAGAATTAAATTTTTGTTACGTTTTGGTTTTAATTTCATTTCATTTTACTTCAGTTTTATCTTAATTTTGAACTTAGGACTTCATAAAAAATAAAATTTTAGATCAGATTTAATTTTGGTCTAGCTTTTAGTTTAATTTAGTTTAATCTTTATTTTTTAATTTAGTTTTTTGTTTCAAAATCATAAAAATATATAAAAAATGAAATAATATAAATAAAAAAAAAAAATCATTAAAGTTTTAAATTTTAGATTTTCATTTTTTGCTTTGATTTTTAGATTTATTTGATTTTAGGATTTAGTAATTTTAAATTTCCTTTAGTTTAGATTTAAATTAGTTTTGTTTTATTTTAAGCTTGGAATTTATTAAAAGAATAAAAGATATTTAAAAATTTTAAAATTTCTAAAAAAAAGACAATTGAAAATTGAAGATTTCTTTTAAAGTCTTTTTTTTTTTTTTTTTTTCTCTGTTGTGGTATAGTTAAATGAGTTTAAACGTTTACATCTGGAGATTAACTATTTGAATCTGGTTAGCATTTAAATTTTATGGTTGTTTAAAGCATTTAATCTTTAGAAATTTAATTGCTAGATCATTATTAAGGCATTGTGCATTTGTTGAATATCTTGCATTCTGCTTGGGTTATTTGATGATAAATGATTGTTAATGTTGGAATGACAAAGTTCATATTTCTACAACATTTGATAAACAATTATTCAATTATTGACTCCATAAGGCATTGGTACATTAACTTCTAAAATCAATCAAGTGCTAATTTGCCTTTCTGTGTCTCCCAACCCAATTGGTCCACAGTTGGTTATCCTTTACCCCATAGGGTCTACCCCCCTTAGCCGCAGGAGACGGCTTAAACGGAGAGATCGGGGATCAGGGTGACAGCCCCCGGTTTGAGCGTTGTCGTGACAATCTGTGCAACAACATTTTTTTGCGCCATTGCTGGGAACAAAGTTTTTCTGTCCTTTGCATTTCAATGACATTCATCTTCTCATTTCTCATCATTCTTTCATATTTCTCATCTCTCATTTGAGCTGGCAAAGTCAACATTTTTTGGCATCATTTGGATCTTTTCATCACCTTATCTTTCGTCATATCAGCAACTTCTCTTCAGTTCATTTCTTGTTTGGGTGGCGACTCCATTTCTTTTCATTTATTTTTCCTAGACAAGAAGCCTCCCTCATATCTGCTTGTTAGTTGTTTTTTGGATCCTTGAATTAAATTCATTGTTCAAGTGGCGACTCCACTTCTTTCATCTCTTGATTTTCTTGAGCAGAGATCTCTTTCTATCATCCATTTGGTCCCTCGTTATTCATCATGGATTATTCGTTTAAACCATGTCATTTTACTGATGTTCTCCATGATTTTCCGGAAGTGGCCATTTCTAAATTACCTTTGTTCTCGGGTGGTGATTTAGTCGCTGTTAAAAAGCATCAAGGCAGGTTTACTCGTATAATGACCATATATTGTAGACCCCCTCAGTATAATCATGAAGATGTCAAAATGCGTCTTTTTGTCCTCTCTTTAGAGGGTGATGCTTTGAATTGGTTTAACAATTGTCCTAAGGATTCTTTCACTTCTTTACAAGACATTGTCGATGCTTTTAAAGATAGATACAGTGATCTAGATAGCTCGCCTTGTGCCCCTAAAATTGTGCAATAGAATGAAAGTAATCTTATAAAGGTTCAGCGGTCGATGAAAGATTTCAAGACAATTCTTCATATCAAAATGTGCCATCCACCTGTACTATTGCAGATCAAATCCATGATAGTGGAAAAGCAGGGACAAATTATAAAATCAATGTTGATAATGAAAAGGAAGATCAAAAGAAAATTATACAAGAACTAATGCAGCTGGTAAAAAATATGGAGATCAATCAAACTAGTTACACCAATGATGTGAGAACTTTATGCACCCACCTAGAAAAACGTAATAGGGAGATGGAGATCATGTAAAATCAGCATGCTGAGGAAATTGAGGCCATGAAAACTAATCATGACATAGAAATTAGTTTTGTGCAAAGCAAGTTATCAGGCTTAGAGGAAAATATGACGACCATGAAAGCTAATCATGATAGGGAAATTAGTTTTATGCAAAACAAGTTATTAACTATGGATGAAGAAATGACTATCATGACATTCGATCATGATAATCAGTTGGCCACCATACAATCAAATCATAAGAAAGAGATAAACTCTATGCAACATTGCTTGATGACCATAAAGGAAAAGAACAATAAAGTAATAAAAGATATGGAAGAAGACCATGCCAGGGAAATCAGTGCTATGAAAGTTGAACACTCTAGCCAGATAGATGCCATTACAATGCAGGTACATAAATTTCAACAATGGTTAGAGGATGAAAGAAACCAGGAAACATCAATAGATCAGGAGCCTCCTCATTTGCTGCAACAAGCTCCATCTTATTATGAGGAGGTCATTGGTTCGATTGAAAGGTGGTTAATTGAAGGTGATCCAGATAAAATTAAAAACGATAAAGATCGGTTACAAGATGAAGAAAGACATGTCACGCATATCTTACATACTTCATCTGAGAGCTTTGAAGCATAAAGTTCCACGTCATCAGTAATACAGCCTGCCACGAAGAAAAAACGCAAGAAAAAGAAAATGAGAAAAAGATTTGATGCATTAGACGGCTGCGAGTAGCTTGATTTTCGGATAGGGAAAAGTCCTACCGTATGCAGAATTGGACATGACACATCTGACAAGTAGCCGACAGATTTGCCTGAAAGCAGGCAAATGCTCAGTGTACACTATATTGAACACATCTGATGCCATGGGGCATCCTCTGTATTTCTAACCCTACTCCTTGTTTTCTCAGCATTTTCATTTCTGTTTTAGGATTAGATTTACTTTTCATGTTACTAGATAGTTAATAAATGAAGAGCTTATATCTTTCCTGTGCTTAATGTTATATGATGATTTTTGGATGGATGTTGCTTATGTTTTCTGGATTTGAGACCTCTGTGGCTTATTTCTTTCGACTTAGTTACCGGAGAATCCACAGTAAGAACCATTTTTTTTTGCCAACGTTTCGAATCCCAACTGGGATCCATCATTAGGACCAAATGAATGCTTGATAGAAGAAGAGTTGATTTTAGAGATAAATAGTAAAGAGGACAGAAAATTAGGAAAAAGGTCGGCTGTCCATAATTTCTTTTGATGAGAGGTCGGCCAATTTTAATTTATTTAATTAATTAATTAATTAATTTTATTTTATTATTATTAATATTTTTTTTAAATTGTAATTGTTAAATTATAATTATTTTTAGCATAAATTATTATTATTATATATTAATATTATAATGAGAATTTTATTATTATAATATAAGAAATAATATCAAATTATTAATTGAATTGTTACAGATTAGAATTAATATTAACCATATTTTACTATTAGATCTGTGATTATAATAAATATATTAATATTAATTCAAATATTAATATAATAATATTATATTATTATTCTAAATAATAATTAACATTAATAATATTAATCTTGGAATATTGAATTAATATTTAATATTTATTAAATAACATGTTTAGGGTTTGGGAATAATATTAGAATTATTAAAATGAATTAATGTTAATAATTATTGCTATACATTATTAAAATTGATGTTAAACTAATATAAAGAAATAATTAATGAAATGATATAGATTATTATGAATTAGAATTACTATTAACCAAATTTTACTAATCAGATTCCTCTTATTATAATAAAATATTAATATCAGACTCCTCTTATTATAATAAAATATTATTAATATTAATTGTAAATATTAATAATAATAATAATAATTATTATTATTATTATAGTAAATACTGATTCTGGATGCAGATTCTGGATTCTCACATTCCTACAGTGCAACAACATGTCCCCAAGTAGAGTCAGATGTTGACCACTACGTGTCAACTTCCCATAGCAGTACACCCCCTTTTTCACAAAAGGGATAGCGCTTGATCGACGTGTCCGTGCCATTTGACTGTCATCATTAGCTCGATCATGTTATGTTGTGAACCCAGTCTGCATGTGTAAATTGTAAATAATCTTAGCAGCTCTGAGTCATGTATGTAAACTGCCTAGGCAAACCTAATTTTCTAGTGATAATCTACGTTCCGGAAGGTTTATTGTCTCACCGATCCAGGATCGGCAGAGTTTTCCTTCAGCCTAACCCCAAAGCTGGAATGAATTTTGTCATTAGGATCTTAGGGGAATCCTAGTGTGCTTTGAGTTTATGTAAAAGTAATTTGGAAATAATTCTAACTATTTGGTTAGTTTATTACAAGTTGCTTGATCTGCTAGAATATATTTGGTCGCAGAACTGGGTGGTCTATGAGGGTCTATGTCAAATGGGTTTTCCCCCTTGAGATGTAAAATTGTAAAAGTCATGATGTAAAGTGTCTTGAGGGTTAGAAAATGTTTTAATCCCCTCATAAATACTAAGTCCTCGGTCCTAGGTGATTTTTCCAAAGGCTAAGTTCAAGGATCCAAAAATAAAAAATTAAAAAATAGATAAAATAATAAAAATTAAAAAATTAAAAAAATTAATTAAAAAATAAAAATAAAATAAATAAATAAATAAATAAAAATTTAAAATAAAAAAATAAAAAAATAATAATATGTCAAAATTTTGAGTAAATAAATGTAGAATTTTAATTTTTTTAATATATTAAAATGCATTTAAAAATTCGACGGATGAGTTTAAAAGGGATTTTGATCCTCATCGACGGTCGAGATTAGTTTGACATGATCACTCGAACTAGCCATTCGGAAATTTTCCTTTAAATAGGGTGTTAGGGATCATTTGAGATCAGATTGGATCTTAGAGTCTGGTGCTAAAGAAAGCTCTCTTGTAGTCATTTTTTGTGCAATAAAGAAAGACTTTGGGGTTGAAAATTTTGTTGGTGTTACTCTTCTGGGAACGCTGTAAGATGTTTTATTTTTCTGCGTAATTTTATTTTCAGCCATTGATGATAGCTTGATGAAGATTGATTTAGGCACAGGTGTCTTGTCTGATCTCTGGGGTTTGAATGATAGTTTAGATTCTGAAATATAATGGCAGGTATCTCCATTCGATCTGGATTTCACTATTGTTTTCTCTCTCTATGTTAATAGTTGATTTAAGTTGTGCAGGATATCTTTAGTTTTGAGTTTACCAGGCGTTAGGGGAAGTTCTTGGTTGAACCAGTCAACTCTCGGATTGCGTTTTCTGAAAGAGCCCAGCCAGTTTTGATCCCGGGCTTATCATTTGAAATTTTTTATGAATGCATGAAGGGTTTTCTGAAGTATCTCACATTGAATTTAAATTCTGAAAATATTACCGTGGATTATTGATAAATCTGACTGCTTAGAGTTGTTAATCTGTAAATACTATAATAATTTAGCTGATTTAGGGTTTTCAGTTTTGTTTCTTGCACATATTACTTTTGGGTGTTCTGTTTTTTGCCATTGCAGGTTGCAGTTACATGTTTTGAGAAATATTTCAGGGTTTCCATAAGGCAATTTGGAGCAAGAAAGATTTTAAATTTTAATTAAGTTTCTAGACTACGGGTTTGCTACTGCATTTCCATTTTTTTACTGCTGCATGGGGTTTTCATTTCATAGAAATTTTCGATTTTTTTTTTTTTAAGAACAGGTTGTGGCATTGCTGCTTCACCTCCAAGCAGTTTTCTCCCACTTGCAGCACACTGGCAACATTTTTTCCCTTTGCGTTTTTCCTCTCAGCTATCCGTAGCAAGCTTCCTCAGCTCCATTCACGCTGCCCTCATCCACTGTTCCAAATCTCTGTTCGACTTTTTGTATTACTGCAGTCATTCAATCCCCTTAACCATGCAACTCTCTCCATTGAAATCTCCTTAACCCTCACGCTGGTTTCAGAAAACGCTAACACTTTTTACGCTGTCTCCAAATGTTGTCCTGCTCAGCTCCCTGCGTGCCGCCTCTTCCTTGCTGAGTGCAATTCCATTGCCTTTGCACAACACCCATACCCTAATCCGCTGCCATACTTTCACTCTTCACGTTGTTTCATTGTCCACGCATTTTTATTCTTGCGTTTGACTTTACTGCCATACACCTGCACAATCTCGTTAACCCTCACGCGATCCCATATCCTTTGCTGCTCATTTCCTAACTTGCAATCGAGTCCCCACGCCTTCACCTGCAGCAAAACTCACTTCCCATTGCCCTTCGAACATTGTTTTACCATCATGCAGTCACCTATTTTTTGCCCACGCACACCTCCAGCGTCCTCCACATATCTCATACCTCTGCCACCGTGCTGCCAGTCCTTGCACAGTCACTCAAATCCGCTCCAGCTCCCTCGGCTTCTCTCGTTGCGGTCTACTCTCCATGCTACCATCAAGTTTCTCTTCTCATCCGCGTACTTGCAAACAACAGCAAACTCGTGTTTCGATTTTAGCTTGTGGTTTTTGGTTTACATCTGTTTCTCGCTTTTTATTTTTATTTCCAATATGATTTAAGTTAGGGTTAGTTTAATTGATGTTCATTTCATTTAGTTAGGTCTCAATTTTAGAATTAAATTTTTGTTACGTTTTGGTTTTAATTTCTTTTCATTTTACTTCAGTTTTATTTTAATTTTGAACTTAGGACTTCATAAAAAATAAAATTTTAGATCAGATTTAGATTAGATTTAATTTTGGTCTAGCTTTTAGTTTAATCTTTATTTTTTAATTTAGTTTTGTTTTTGTTTCAAAATCATAAAAATAAATAAAAAATGAAAATTCTTTTTCTTTTTTCCTTCCCTCCTTTACTATTTCCTTCTCCTTTCTCCCATTCCCTTTTCCCTCCCCTCCCCTAATATAAATAAAAAAATAAAAAAAATCATTAAAGTTTTAAATTTTAGATTTTCATTTTTTGCTTTGATTTTTAGATTTATTTGATTTTAGGATTTAGTAATTTTAAATTTCCTTTAGTTTAGATTTAAATTAGTTTTGTTTTATTTTTAAGCTTAGAATTATATAAAAAAAATATTAAAAAAAATATTTAAAAAAATTAAAAAATTTCTAAAAAAAGACTAATTGAAAATTGAAGATTTCTTTTTAAAGTCTTTTTTTTTAATTAATTAATTAATTAATTTTATTATTATTATTATTAATTTTTTTTTTTGTTTTTTTTTTTTTTTGTGGTATAGTTAAATGAGTTTTAAATGTTTACATCTGGAGATTAACTATTTGAATCTGGTTAGCATTTAAATTTTTATGGTTGTTTAAAGCATTTAATCTTTAGAAATTTAATTGTTGGATCATTATTAAGGCATTGTGCGTTTGTTGAATATCTTGCATTTTGCTTGGGTTATTTGATGATAAATGATTGTTAATGGTGGAATTACAAAGTTCATATTTCTGCAGCATTTGATAAACAATTATTCAATCATTAACTCCATAAGGGACTGGTACATTAACTTCTAAAATCAATCAAGTGCGAATTTGCCTTGCTGTGTCTCCCAACCCAACTGGTCCACAGTTGGTCATCCTTTACCCCATAGGGTCTACCCCCTTAGCCGCAGGAGAAGGCTTAAACGGAGAGATCGGGGATCAAGGTGACAGCCCCCGGTCTGAGCGTTGTCGTGACAACCTGTGCGACAACAGGCTTCACCAAGGGTGAAGCAGATGCGAACCTCTGCCACATCATCATAGATGGTAAGCTATTGATTATTGTACTTTATGTCGATGATCTGATTTTGACAGGTGATGATGAGTTGATCAAGTCTTGCAAGAAGGATCTTGCAAGAGAGTTTGAGATGAAGGACATGGGCCTCATGCACTACTTTCTAGGCACGGAGGTGTGGCAGAGAGATGGGGGAGTATTTGTTTCTCAATGCAAGTATGTCAGTGAGATACTGAGGCGCTTTCACATGGATATGTGCAAGCCCATGGAGACTCCTCTAGCAGGTAACTGGAGGAAGGAGGATGCTACTTCAGGTGAGGTAGTAGCTGCTACAGTTTATCGGCAGCTTGTGGGTTCACTCATGTATCTAGTGAACACACGACCAGATTTGTGCGTTGCAGTGAACCAGCTAAGTCAAGCTATGGTTCAGCCAACCAAGTTATTTTGGAAGGCGACAAAGCATGTGCTGAGATATCTCAAAGGCACTACATAGTATGGATTATGGTACAAGCGGACAGAGGGAGTGAAGCTCCAAGGCTTCACAGATGGAGATTGGGCAGGTAGTCCATCAGACAGGAAGAGCACTTCTGGAGGGATCTTCAACCTTGGGTTAGCTGCAGTTTCTTGGTATAGCCGGAAACAGAGATCAGTTGCACTTAGCTTAGCGCAGTAGAGTACATGGCAGCAAGTCAGGCTGCATGTGAGGCCATTTGGATGCGGAAGATCCTAGTGGGATTGTTTGGTCAGATGATGGATCCGACGGTGATATATTGTGATAATCAGAGTTGCATTAAATTCTCTGAGAATCCAGTGTTTCATGACAGGTCCAAGCATATAGATATTTGCTATCATCATCTACGGGATTGTGTGGTCAAGATTATGATGTTGCAGTATATTTCGACCGAGGAACAGGATGCAGATATTTTGACAAAGGCATTGTCAAAGGGCAAGTTTGAGTTCCATAGAGACAGGATCGGTGCTGATAATCCCTTTCTTGTTGAGAGAGAGTGTTGAAAAGTGTGCAACAAGAAATGCTAAATTTAGAATGTGCTAAAAATAGACTTGCTAAAAATAATTTGTCTAAAAATAGCAGTTTGGCTAGTGAAGTCATTGGCCACATTGGGTGAGAGGTGACACTACTAAAAATAGAAAGCTATAAAAATAGCATTTCTGGGTCCCTTCCTATTTATAGCAATCCCTGGTCTATCTATAGGAAATAAAATTAATTTTGGTCTTAACAGCGGTTTGAAATATTAATTAATTAATCCAGTTGAGTTAATTAATTAATTAAAGAAATTCGAATTTGAAGTCTTTGTGAGCATGCACATGAGTTTCCTACACTAATTGAGGGAATAGGCATGAGTTCTATAATGAGAGAATCAGTTGACTTAGTTCTAACTAGTCAAGTCCAGTTAGATTATTTTAAGAAGTTGTTAAAATAATAAAACATAGTTTGTTAATGCTTGCATGCATGTGACAACTATTATTTTAGATAATTGAGGATTCAGTCATGGATAACTTTTGCATGTCAGTTTTGTTAGAGACCCAGTTGAGATCAGATGTGGGACAATGTACTATCAGATGCTTAACTATTTCTAGTAAGTAGTTTTTGCATGGTTGAGGAACTAGTGTTCTCAAGGAATACGTAGTTGGACCATTGGTTGTTTTTGGTATGTTGGAATTAATAGCATATGCTTTTGCTATTATTTCTTAAGCAAACTACGTAAGGACCATAGGGAAAGCCTATATAAACAGGGCTTGGGTGGTTCATGAGACATGTCTTCATATCTTCATAGTTCATTGAGAACTGAATAGCTTGAGAGCTAATTCTCCTTGTATTGTGAAAAGGATTTCCACTTGATTGATAATACATGGTTGGGGTTTTATGCTGGTGCTTTCCCCTGGATATATCTTGTGTTATGTGTGATTAATTCTCTTGATCAGTTATGCATGTTTCTACTTGATGTTGCTCATGATTGCAATTATACTTCCGCTTAATGTTTTGTAGAAGTAGAGTAATTATTATGCTTTAGGACATTGCATATATCGGTTTGTTCTACAGGTGAAATTTCTACAAGAAGGACATTTCGAAGGTGAAATGTTTTAGATGTGGTGAGATGGGCCACTTTGCATCCCAGTGTGCTTTAAAAAAAAATGATAAAGATGAAAAACATGATCCTAAGGTTGCTCTAGCAAAGATTGAAGAAGATGAGTTTTCCATGAGTGCCCACACATCTCTAGAAGGGAGATGGGGCGATATTGAGCTGTACTCAGGAGGACTACATGTGGGCAGGATCCTTGAGGAGTCCACCTCTTGGATCAATTCCTTGCTACAAGAGCCCAAGATTCAGCAGTAGCGAGATGGACTTAGTGTCACAGTGCAGATGGCACAGTGCAGAAGTCAGTAGCAGCGCAAAAGATTTAGAGGGTCAGAGGGTAGTAGTAGTCTGATTCCAACATTCATGGTATTATGCTGAACAAAGTAAAGTTCAATTAATTTTGGATTTTTTTAGTTGCTTCTCTCAGCAATTGAGTTGTAGTATGAATGTAGTGTTAGCAGTGGCAGTGCTAGTAGCATAGTAGATGCAACATTTGAGAGGGAGCTGTAGTACAGATGTAGCAGTGGCAATGGCAGTGTCATGGGCAGCAGTACAGTAGCAACAACAACATAGTGTTGGTGGCAACAACAGTGCAGAAAGGAGGTGCTTCAGAGACAGAGCAACATGCAGGTGGACATTGTTGCCAGATCACTTTCCTCGCTAAGAGGGAGTGTTAGTTTTTGGTAGCATCGAAAGTGCTCTAGCCTTAAAAATTGGTGGAGAGGCTAAGGCACATGAGCTCTAAAGAACCCATAAACTGTTTGTTGATTTTTCACACAGATTGTATTTCATTAAAATAATATTTTTAATGCGGTTCCTAAGCCTAAACTTAGGGAAATTGAGGTATTAATGGGTATTAATCAAAATATGGGTGAGAATGATCTAGAAGGAGGATCAAGTCATGTTTTAATCGTATTTGTTGATTAGAGACTTAATCTCGGCCCTTGAAGTCTCAACATTAAAAGTATAAGGAGTCTGGTTCAGTTACAGACACACAGAGGGATTGAGGAAATCGATTTTTTGAGGTGAGAAGTTCTCAGGGGGAAAATTGATTGGGGAGATCTTGCAGCAGAGGGGCAGTGAGATTCCAGGAGAAGGACTTTCCGGAGAATACAAGGCAGAGAAAGGATAGAAGACATCCATAGGAGGGTTGACGCTGGCCTACGCAGTGCTAACGCAGAGGTAGTGCAGTCAGTGAGGGGAAGTTGAGTTTCTGCAAAGGGAATTCAAAGTTTAGGTGTTAGAAGCAAGGGTGTGAGACTGGAGGCAAGAAAGTTGAATTCTCAGCCAACAGAAGATCTAGAGCAGAGAAGCGGTGCAATAGCCAGAAGGGGTGACGCAGCTTGACGCAGAGGCTATCAAAAGGTGACGCAGAGCCTCCCAGAGCTGAGGATCAATCACTGGTTCTCCAGTGACAGGGTGAGATTATTTCACCCGTCTTTTGTCTAATATTTTCTCTGTAAAGGATTGCTAGTTGAGCATCCTAGATTTGTATTCAGAATTTTCTCCTGCATAATAATAAACCCTTAGAGCTGCTGCACCAGTTTTCCCGCATTGGGTTTTTCCGGGGACTATTTTTTCCAAAAATAACTATGTCCTATGTATCTTGTTCTGTGCTCATTTTTCTGTTTCATTTAATCAAATTTAAAATAGTGTAGGCTGCAGAAGTAGTTTACTTCAGTGTTCAGAAGAATAACTTGATGAATGAAATTAAAATCAAGTAGGTGAAGGAGATTCAGATTTGCTGCAGTAGGGGTTCCTTGAGGATTAGGAATTTTCATAGGGATAAGGGTTGATTTTGGCTCTGAATCAAGCTACCATATGCTTGAGACTCTCCAGTAAATAGAAACAGGTGTTCGTTCTAACCTGACCAGCCAAATGTGCAAGAAAATGGAAATGATAGAGGTTTACCCTATAGAACCTTCCTTCGCATGTGAAATATGGCTGAGAGATGCGAAGTATACCACGCCATTTGTCTTGTAGCCAGTCCCTCTGAACCCCGATTCTCTAATTGTGATTCTTGAATTCCGATTCTCCAATTGTGATTCTTGAATTCTCCCTTCATAAAGAAGGGCACATCGACCCCTGCCAACACATGGCTTCTAAAAATTCGTTCTCCATCTGTTGGCAACGCTGTGGCCTCTGAGATTAGTTGCTCTGTAACTAGGAAGGAGAGCCCACTGACTTCCACTTGGTTCCCATTGAAATTTTGAGCGAATGAACGAGCCACGACATCATGGTAGTTGGTGCAGCGGTGGAAAAACTCACTCCAACTAGCTTGCTGAAGCCGCTGTTGGATATCGGGATATATGTCCAACAAGTCCGGTGCTTTGGGCTCAACCGGGTTAGCTTTGCCACCTTTCCCCATCGTAGTCTTTAACTAGAAATTGAAAGCCTTGAGATTTGATCCTAGATCCTTGCGGGAGAAACCGGACGATATCTTGCCAATCGTTAACAAATAAACAACACAGTACGAAACTTACAAATGAAAAGATGAATTTACAAAATGCAATGACTTTAACGACGGATAAGGGAAATCATTCCAATTTGGAAAAATGATTACGATATGGTGGAAACACATTTTAACCCATGATTATTCAACTAACCGTACACCGATAGCGGCGAAATATTTATGATTTAACCTCACACTTACCCATGGCACACTTTGCAGAGCTCATCATTGACGTTGATGTGGTTAGCGTAATTTCATATTTTAAATTTGATTTTTTTTTGGCGCTGATAGTCGACCTGCCAATTTTATCGAAAATGCTGATAAGCTTGTTGTTAGTGAATTCCTTTAGAAAATATAACCGGAACACTTAAATTGTTGATAGCCCTGCTATTAGTGATTGCCCTGTTTATTACAACTAAAATGCTGACACTGAAACTGTCGGCACTTTCTGAAATTAAAAAAAAAATTATGTGATAATAGCTGACTCCATGGGGATGCTGTCAATCAATGATGGTAGCAAGAACCCCATAGACTGTTAAAATTTCTTAATCTAACACATCAGGAACCCCTACTGCAATATTTGGTTTACTATCTCCTGCTTGCTCTTTACATTAACAAGCTATTTAATAACATAAACATCGATGTAAACATAATTGCAACCTTCACAAATATATAGTTCAACAATTGAAATAAACTGAGAGAACACAAGTGCCATCGTTATTTTTGGACAATCGTCCCCGGAAAAACCCAATTCAGGAAAACTGGTGCAACATATATGAGGGTTTTATTATTAAGCAGATTTTTGAATACAACTAGGGTGCCATAAATGGCTCACCCTTCAGAGAACCGGATGATCAACCCCACAGTGACTATGATTGTTCCTTGTGCTGGACAGTGAAATCTGCTCCAAGCACTCCTCTAGAACCGCGTCACCCTCTGTGGAATTGCATCACCCTTTCCCGACTGATTTTCTCTCACTTTGCCCCATGGAACCTCCTCAGTGCAGCCTCTTCTGCTCAACGTCAGCCTCTACAACCCTCTGCACTGTCTGCGTAAACCTTTGCGGCTTTCTACGTCAGCCTCTACGCCCTCTGCATTTGCCTCTACAGATTTTGCGCCGTCTGCGCTGACCTCCTTAGCCTTTACGTCAGACCTCCTAGGGTCTGCGCTGTCTCTTCCGACACTTTGCTCCCTCTCTGATATGTATTCTTCAGCCTTGGATTGAAATCCCTTGCTGAACTGCCCCTCACTGCAACTGATCTCTAATTCGATTTCCTCAACAAACCCAGCCCCAGAAAATCGAATTCTTGATCTCTCTTGGTGTGTCTCCAACTAACCCTCAAGCCTCCTCTTATACTTTTCCTATTAACGATTCAACGACCGAGATTAAGTCCTAATCAACGGATAAGATTAGATCTGGCTTGATCCATGCCTCTTAGAACTTTCTCACCCGTTTTATATTAATACACATTAATATTTTAATTTTCCTAAGTTTAAACTTTAGACTTAGGAACCCCATTAAAAATATTAATTATTTTAATATCTCTTCATCCGGGTGGAATTTCTCCAAACTATTTTTGGGTCTTGGAGATCTCATGTGCGTTAACCTCTCCATCAATTTTCATGGCTATAGCACATCCGATGCTACCAAAAATCAACATAGACCAGTTTCTTATTTATTACAAAAGACTTGTTCAAAACAAAAACTTTGCTGACTCAAAACTAAAAACCTTCATCTCTTAAAAGATGTTCTTTTTACAGACTGAATTTTTTTGAAAAACATAACTGGTTGTAAAACAACTTATTCTTTTGATAAACACTATCAAAACCTTAGGGCCTTCTCTTCGGGCTTCAAGTTTCTCAAAATGCTCATCCACACCTGCAAGCTCTTTCAAATAAAATATATGATATGAACAATGAACTCTGAAAATTATCCTTCATCTTTAGGAAATGTAATGTTTTAGGAATCGTCCACTGGACCTCCTGACAACACTTCTCCTTGTAGATTTTCTAGAATGAAACTATTCTTACCCCAGGAAACTGCTATTCTGTATGGTCATTTCCAAATGTTGTCAAACTTTCCATGCTTACCCTTATCCTCAATACGAGCATCCCATTTTAAAACTAATTCTTGGCATTTAAAGTCATCCTCAGTTTTCTTGTAAAAAACTTTCTTGATCTGATCTTGTACTTCCTGAGATTTTTCACACTCTCTCTCTGGTTTCTTCTACTTCAGTTAGTTGATTTATCCTCCTTTGTAGATGATTTTGTTCTTCTCCTAATTATTGTAAATATTTCGTAACAAGAATTCCAATTGAAACAGGAAACATTGCATCGACACCATATACTAACTGGAAAGGAGTAGTGTTGATTGACCGCTTAGTACTAACTCTATATGCCCATAAGCCAAACTTGAGTTTTGTATCCTGAGCCTTCTTGTTGTCTTCTAACAGTTTTTTAATAATTCTGATAAAACCTTCATTTGAGGACTCTGCCAGTCCATTACCTTGAGGGTAATAGGTTGTGGAATGGCTAAGCCTGATATGGTAGTCTTTACAAAATTTTACTAGTCTGTTAGATTTGAAACACTGTGCATTATCAGTAACAATTCTCTTTGGACAACCAAACCTAGAAAAAATATTTTCTAAGAATTGAATAACCACGAGATTAGTAGCTTGCCTGCTTGGAAGTGCCTCAATCCATTTTGTGAAGTAACCTTTCCCTGTTAAGAACCATTTGTGTTGTGCTGATGATGCTAGATGAATTTCATCTGTGAAGTCAAGGCCCCACTGCTGAAAAGGTGCCTCCACAGAGATAGGTTTCAAAGGCAAAGACATTAATTTTGACTTACCCTCAAACAACTGACATTTGTGACAGGCTGCTACTTCTTTTCTAACATCAAAAAATAAAGTAGGTCAGTAAAATCCAACTCTCAAGATTTTATCTATTGTGGCCTTCTAGTAATGATGTCCTCCATAGGCCCCTTCATGAAAGTCTTTACTTATTTTATTGGCTTCATCTTCTAATAGGCAGTTCAATAAGATACCCTGAGGGTATTTCCAATATAAATAACCATTTAAAAGACAATACTTAACAAATTTCAGTCTCAAAAATCTAGCCTAAGTCTTATCTATTCCTGGTGGTACTTGTAAATTTTGCATAATGTAAACAACATCAACATACCATGGACATTCTTTGAAACAATTTTCTACTTTAACCACTTCTTCTTCACCTGACTGATCCGATAATTCAAAAATCGAATTTATACCAAAACTATCAAGATTTGTTTCAGTCATTAGTCTGGCCAAACCCTGTCCTTTAATTAACTTGGTAGGCTTGATTTCCAATTCAAACTCTAACATCTTAGCAATCTATGTTCCTCTTCTGCCATCACTCTCTGCTTGTATTAAAATACTCTTTATTGCAGCATCTCACACATATGCAATCACATGAGAATGCAAAATAAAAACTCTGAAACCTTTAAGTGCTTTGATTAACGCATATGCCTGCTTGTCCTAGAATGTTGTGCTTCAGTTCAACATCTCTCAATGCCCTGCTAAAAAAGGAAATGGACTGTTCTTGACTGGCCTCATTCTTTTGAAGTAACACACCAGAGATAGTGTGCTCGGAGGCAAAAGAGAAAATCATGAAATCCTTTGAAAAATCTGGACTAAGGAGTAGAGGTGCTTGGCCTAAAGCTATTTTGATATCATTAAAAGAATTCTTTGCTTGCTCAGTCCACTTAATCTAGCTCCCTTTCTTAAGCATATTCGACATTACTTTTAAAATTTATGCAAAATTTTGAAATAAAACACCGCAAAAAATTTACTTTACCTAAGAAAGATTGCACCTCCTTCTTGTTTCTTGGTTGCTCAATCTTTTGGATTGTTGTCACTCTGCTGGGGTCTATCTGGATGCCCTCCTTTGACACTATGTGTCCGAACCAATGTTGCAGGAAACGTTCCCCCCCCCGGATCTCACCCCCGAAACGCGGTCCGTACGGATGCGTGGGGGAAGCGCCTCCCTAAATGCGCTTCGTAAAAACCGAAACGCGTTTCGGTGCTTCTTGGAAATTTCAGGAAGCGTCTGCCCAAAATGCATTTCGGTTTTTCCAAACCGCGTTTGGGTTTTTCCGAAATGCGTTTCGAATAGTGCTTCGGCCATATGAAGCGTCAAGCTTCCGAAAAAAATTATA
>APFE030643076.1:117430-135695 GCA_000404065.3 Pinus taeda
GCTTCCTAGATTTTTGAAAAATGACACTTCCGCGCCCCCGCTTCCAAAAAATGTCCCCGTTTCGTCCCCGCTTCGTGCAACATTGGTCCCAACAACTTGCCTTCCTTCATGGCGAAATGGGATTTTTTCGGATATAGAGTAACTCTGAATTTATTGCACTTAATAAAAACTGTCGTGAAATGTTTCAAATGGGCAAATTCAGATTTTGGGAAAACAATAATGTAATCTAGATAAATTACCATGAACTTATCTCCTTCGTCAGCAAAATTTATATCCATTGCGCACTGGAAAGTAGCTTTGACATTCATGAGTCTGAATGGCATCTTGGAATACATGAACGTACCCCATGGCGCAGTGAAAGCAATCTTTTCCTGATCTTTTGGGTCAACCAAGATCTGATTATACCTTGAAAACCCATCCAACATAGAAATCCTTTTTGAACCCACCACCTTCTGTAGAAAGTGATCCATTTTCGGTAAAGGATAATTATCTTTTAGTGAGATTTTATTTAAATTTCTGAAATCGACACATGCGAATTTCTCCGCTCTTCTTTCTTATTGGCACCAAGTTTGCTACCCAATTTGAAAATCTGAGTGGAATGATGATTTTTGCAGCTAACCGTCTTTTTACTTCCTTCTTAATCAGTGTCAGTAGCTTCGGATTGATCCTTCTTAACTTTTGTTTAAAAGGTTTCTCATCTTCCTTAAGTGGTATAATATGCTGGATGATGGTCTGGTCATAAATATTAACGTCTTCATATCTCCAAGCGAATATATCAGCAAACGCTTTCAACAATTCTGCATATTTTGGTTTCTGCTCCCTTTACAAAGTATCAGAAACTTTGACTATCTTTGGGTCATTGTCAGTTCCCAAATTGTAGTCTTCCATCTCACCATTGCTTGGCAGGATTCTTGGCTTAACTGCCACATCATTAGAATCAAGCAGCCTTTCTAAAAGAACCAAGCCTCTAGGGATTAGATTGTTACTTAATTGAATAATTTCCTATCTAGCCACAGTGTTCAAAAAGATTGTTGATTCAGAATTTATATGTGTAGTTTCATCTTCATGCTTGTCTATTGGAGTGCTGAGAAATTCATTTGTTCTTTTAAGAAATATTTTAATTTTCTGAATGTCTTCAAACACGTGCCAATGCCTAGTATTATCCGGAATAGAAGGTCTGTGTCTAACATTGATCTCATACTTTTCATTGGGATAAATTGGAATGCTAAATGCACTAGTAGTTAATGCTAAAGAGTCTGCAATTCCATTCTCCTCTCTTGGTACCAACGAGATTTCATGTTCAGAAAAGAATTTGGAAAATAAATCCCATACCTCATTTCTGTAGGTTGTCATTCTGGGATGCTTGGTCTGATAAGTACCTTTGACTTGGTTCACAATCAACTCCGAATCTCCAAAAGTGCGAATTTTCTTCGCCGTTTGCTCTCTTAACAGATTTAGCCTAATAATGAGAGCTTCGTATTCTGCCATGTTATTTGTACAGTCAAAATACAATTTAAATGAATGTAATTGGCTTGTACAATTTGTTGGAACAATCCATATTCCTGCTCCAAAACCCTTCTCACAAGTGGAGCCATCAAAGTACAATTTCCAGACCTCATCTCAAAAATTCTGAACTTGTTTTTGCTGAACATTAGATCTTTTGCTGATATTTCTCCTTCAAAACAACAATCATTAAAGAAAATTTGTGACCCCAATTCTGTATCTACTGCATAGTTGGGATGATTATCCGGCTGTGTTCTACTGCTCATCATATAGGCCATTTGGACCTCTCGATATAATCTTTTCAATTCACCAAATAATGTGATTGAAGCATAAGACATGCCCATCTGTAAAGTTCCTTCCAATCTTGCTACCCAAGATCGAGATAATAACATGCCAAATCTGGCAGGAATGTCTGCTACCACTATATCCATCAATACACTCTTAGCAGGAAGTTGAGCTAAGGTGACAACTAAATCCTTTATCAGCCCTACACATTTTAATTTTCTGGAATCAAATGAGAACAAATCTTTGTAGGGTCTAGTAATTTGGAGTCCTAGGTGGTCCATGATTGACTTAAGCATAAGGTTATGTGAAGCTCTTGAGTCTAACATGGCATTGTGAAGGACCATATCATGTATATTCAGACTTACATAAAATGGGGGAACATCATCGTTTAAACTAGTGACATGCGGACCAAAAACAAATTCAGGAGCATCATCATCTAGGTTTAAAGAATCTTGTGAATTTATGTTGACTTGATCAGTTCTTGAACTTTTAACCATAGTAAAAATTCTTTTCATACACTGTTCATTTCTCAAAAGTTCAGCAAAAGGAATGGATACTTTCAACTTGCTGATTTCAGGTTCCAGATTAAATGTTGGTTGTGCTTTTTCTGAATCCTTGCTCTCCTTTTTTGCTTCTTCTGCTTTTCTCGGATTGTCCTTCTTAGGCTCCTCTAGTTTCTTCAATATCTTTTTTCTAGGGTCAGCTTGTTGTTCAACTGCTGCCTTTTGTGGTAGAGTCTTGATAGGGACATTCCGATTTCTGAGATTGTACTGTCTCTGAAAATCTGCCACCGCATTATTATACCCCTGTTGATAAACAAAGATGAATGATGTCGTTTTCTCCTGAGCATCCAGCAGAATTGTCATGTTCTTCTTTGGTGGCAAATACTTGGGTTTCTTTATCATTGAAACAGCCAATTTGGTGATCGTCTTCATCAATAACATCTTCATCAATGAAATAATTTGGAAAAGGAGGTCGAACAATAGGCTGATGTTGTTGTTCTTCGAGACGTTTCTACTCTCTAGGGCGATTTTGAGCAGCCTAGGGTCTTCTAAAATTCGGATTCCTGACTTGAGGTTGATTTTCAGCTCGGGGAGGAGTTAATTTATTCACCAACTTCTCCATTGTTTTCAGCATCACATCAAACTTTAAATCAAGAGATGGAGATGATTCTTCTTTGAAACCTACTTTCTTTTTGACTTTCATTTTTGCCTTCTTTGCCAATAAATTTTCTTCCACTCCAATCGCATTACTCTGCATTGCCTCTAAAGTAGCAGGATTTCTCTCATTGAGTTGATAAGCCAACTCAGCATCAAACCATCAAGATAGTGTAATAAAGCTAATCGGGGAGGAGGTTTGATCTCAACTGGAATCAAATTATAGATCTTGTTAAGCCTAGCTATGAATTCTTGGACAAATTCCCCTGGATTTCTTTTAAGAGCATCATACTCAGCTAAATCCTATAGGGTATTTTTCTTCATTTCCCATCTGGCGAGAAACAATTGTTCAAACTGCTGGAAGGTATTGATTCTTGCTGCAAGTAAATATCTAAATCATTTCTTTACCTCTCCTGATAGACTTTGTGCAAAAAGTCTCAATTTGACGTCCTCATGGTCAACCTCTTCTAGATCTATAAAGTCGTTAAGCTTCTCTAGATGTTGCTAAGCTGTATAATCCCCAATACCATCAACCTGAATAAGGAATTGTCCATAATGAAAGGGAGGTCATGTATATGACCTTGAAGATCCAAAGGTCCACAATAGGAGTTAGGACAATGGATGTCAGAGGCACTGAGACTGTTGAGATAGCAGTTGACGGAAAAGGCTTTTGGACACCCACATAGGACAGATGAGTGGTTAAGGAAAATAAATATGGGATTAAGTTGGAGATCTAGCAACAACTTCCTGAAGTTCTTGGACTTTATGTTCTAATTTTTGAAAATGAGACCACATCTCAAAATCTTGTGGTAATAGCTCTAGTTCTGGGATAAAAGGCCCAAGGGTAAAGGTCTTTAGATTTGTTGGATCAAGAACAATATTTGATAGACTACTTTCGGACTTAGATCTGAGTAAACTACTTTCAAATTTAATATCTAACAACAAGTCTTCAAAAGCTTCAACCTTTGCAGGTAGAGTAAAAAACCTTGCTAAATTGATCGTACCTGATTCCCTAGGAGATTTTTTCCTGAACAACTTTTTTGGGCTTGACAAAATCTGGGGTGGATTTGGATCAGGGTTCCTCTGAGTATAAATGCCTGTATGAGCCATAACTTCGTCAATAAGAATCCTTCAAATTGTAATGTGGAGTCGCCAGAGCAAACATCTTGCATCAAAAATGATATACAAATCTTTGTTTGCCCTCAGAGATCTGATCTTCAAGAATCAAATCGTTTGGGGAAAAATATGCCTTTCGTTCCCCGACAACGGCGCCAAAATGTTATCACTTAGAGGAAACCCGACTGTGGGAAAAAATCCAAGGTAACCTCGAACCTCTTTTAGGTTGAAAGTTGGCCCTTCAACCCGGAGAGGGATCTCTTCCTAAACTCAACTACTCTAGGTCACTGTAGTAGTAGGTTTTGCAATTAAGTTATGTGGCTAGATTTAGTTTGTATATAAAACACACTATTAGGCATGGAGTCCAGTTTTATCAAATGATGCTACAGATCTAATGAGCAGGAGACGAAAAGCAGGGTAGCAATAACTCCTTTGACAATTTGAGAAATTTAGAAGAATAAGACTGAAAAGAAAACATAAATATAGATGATGGGAACAAGTACTAATGACTAAGAAATACGAGAAAGGAGCATTAATGAATCCCAATCTCAGATACTAACACCTTCCAGACATGAGTATTTTTCATAACGAAGAAATAATGAACAGAGAACTACAACACACGATTTTTTTGCAAATGCTCATCAAACTGTAATATATTTAAGATCTGCCCAAATACACCAGAATGCTAATATTTTTACAATATAATCCAACATTTTTCCCTTCTTAAGAAATTGTCTTTATAGACATTACATAAACTGATCATAGGATTATAGTTTCAATCTTAATTACAATAATAAAAAAATATCAAAATATTCTAAGTTCATGCATGTGGAAAATATTTTTAATTACATAAAGTTTTTTCTAAAAATAAAATATCTACTAGAATATATGCTATCATATGGGCAAAGAAAAGTATCTTTAGAATATCTTCCTCGAAAATAGAAACAGGTCCCTGACTGATAGAACCGAAACCTTGTTGGCAAATAGGTCCCTCTGCAAACAGGTTCAAATTTCACCAAAACTGTTTTTCTGTTATCATTCTTATCCATCAAGCCTCCTGGTGAAATTCGCTAATATTGTCATTGTCAACTTCTTTGTTTTTCTGAATTGAAGCTTTCGCTTAATACATCCACTTAGGAGGGAGCAACCATGGAAACAAATGTAGTTTCAGGATTGAAGCCAATTCCGGGGGTCTAAAGTACCTCCCTTGCCAAAAGGGAGTTTTGAGGTTCGTAGCTTAGGTAGGCACTTTTGCATAAGCCTACGTGTCTAGGCATGTAGAAGTCACCCAAGATCTCCTTAGGACACTTGTTCAAGTGTGAGCATGTTGCTTTTGTAACCTATCCTATGTTTTGATTAGGGAAATCACATAATTATTATGTTACCTAATTGAGCTAAAGTAAAGTAAATTACATTAATGATTATGTTTTAATCTCAATACTTGATCTCAAGTGAGATGATATCTAATCTCGATTGTTAATCACTTTCAAGATTAGAGTTAGGGATTTGGCTCAATGTAAATTCATAAAAGAAAGGTTAAGTAGAGGAGGAATACACACCATACAACAACACAAGACATTGAGAGACACATCTCAATGAGGAGTGGAGAAGGACTCCCATTTTAGTGTGCCGGGTCCAAGGATGTGTAGAAGGGAAGCTTTGATATCCAGATCAACCAAGGGGATCAAGGACTGATTTAGGGCCTAATTTGCTGGATCAATTCCAAGACATTTTGTATTTTAATCTTTCTTAGTAGGGCCATTATCCTAGGATGGGAGCCCAAATAAGTTTTGAATATTAATGAAGAACTGTTGATTGGGTAGAATCTATTTCTGTCATTGTGATTGAGATTGGTTGTGTGAAATTTGCTTCTGCTAATTAAGTTAAGAGCTTAGTTGCGCTTTCATTTAGTAGATCTGCAATTTCTTACATCAGTGAATTGTAAAGTGCCAGGTTCGCAAGAAAATTAGCAATAGGTGGTACCTCAGTGGCTTTGGGGCAAGACATTTTGGGCTGTGGCCATTCAAAGACAATTGGTTCAGGGGTAGTTAGTGTTTTTTCATGTGGTGTAGGTGTAGTTGGCATTCTTGTTGGTGGTTCAAGCACAATTGGTGCTTCATATTCAAACTGCCAGTTGCATGAAGCTAGACACTTACACATATAATTTGATGTTTATGAAATTTTTCTAACTAGTCTCCACTATATATATGTGTGTGTGTGTGTATTTTCATAGTCATGCCCACATTGCTTGCCTCACTACTCTATACTATCTTCATCTTCAATTCATTCTAGTTATAACACGACTTTCCGATCACACAATTTTCAATAGATTTAAATGCAGGAGTAAGACCGACAAAAACTTAAATCTTTTGTTGTTTATTCCTGTAATAGTCACATTGAACATAATTTTGAGTTCCATTGACCAACTTTGTGGCCATTTTTGGACATTAATAAAATTATCTGGTCTTATCTTCCTCTATTTCAAGTTTATTTTGAATTACAGATTTTTCCCACTCAACTGAAGCAGAGAAATTAACTGACACTGAATTGATCTTGCTTGTTCTATGAGAATATAAAAATCATAAACTACCAATCTTCTCAACACAGTTCCTTGAGTCTTTGTTGCAGCAAAAAATTCCATAATCTAGAAATTTGTCTAAGTATCTTTGAATTTTTTGTGTCTACTGCCATGGTTTGCCTGAATTTGCTTGGCAAGACCATCTTTGTCGGTGAAAATATCCAACACATAATGCTTAATTGCGTCCCATCACCAGGCTCTAACTTTAGTTCATCCCATGAGAGATACATTTTGCTGCAGATTCTTGATGTCCCTTCAACATCTGAGAATGCTGCAACCATACACTATCAATTTTCTCAATGCCTTCAGTTCCTTAAGTCATTGTTGTAGGGTATTAGAATAATTCTATTTAGTGTTTAATGCTCATTATTATTAGCTGTTTCTATTTTTATCATTTTAGCAGTTTCTTAGAAGAAACTGGTTGTTTCTATTTCCTAATAGAAACTTGATGTTTCTATTTTGTAAATATCTCTGTATTACTTATTGAGCTTCATTTGCTCATGTAATTCAATTCAATTCATTCATTGATTATGGTATCAGAGCTTTGGTATTATTTCGAAATAATTTTTCATAGCTTGAAAAATTTAGTGCTTCATTTCGAAATTGCTCTTTTGTGGAGAATTTTTTTCCTTCAGTTTTCATTTAGCGTCACAGTTAGTAAACTGAAGGACTCTAAACCTACGTGGTTTTAAATAAGTCCTGCAGGGATCTGGACCTGGGCCATTTTGTAGAAGTTGGTACCTGCAATCGATCGATTGTGGAAGCTGGGCCATTTTGGCTCTGCTTGTGGAACATAACTCGCCATATATAAGTTGGGTTTTGTCACATCAATTAGAGGATTGGCCAGATCAATCTCATCACCATCGTCTTCCTCAGCAAAGTGACTACAACTTCTCCTCCAACAGAAAACCGATTGGCACCTTCAAACAGCTGCTGCTTCAACTAGACTCAACGGTGGCAGGGCTTTTATCAATTTTTTTTATTTTTTATTTATTTTTTATTTTTTTTTTTTATTTTTTTATTTTTTTAATATCGATTGGAGGTTCGGAGTGCACACGGACAGTTTTGCGTGAATTGCGCATAGGTTAGTATCCTCGAACAACCCGACAAGATATGCCTCTGTCGCTTCTTGCAGTGCTAAACAGTTGAGGACTGGCATCTCAAGTCCGTCTTGAAATCCTGGGCAATCTCACAAAGAAGCAACAGTGTCGGGCCTGAGTTGCATGTTTTTCTTCCTGCGTGCCTAACGCGGCTCCTCCCTAGCGTGAGACTATACTTTCGCCGTCTCTATCACCGTCGCTGTCGACAGATCAGGAGATCGAATTCCCCCATTACTGCTTGCTCAGAGCTAGATATTGATCCTGATATTTTTCACGCGTGGTATTTTTTTTATGCCCAATATTTTTTTGTTGAGGACAATTTTTCGATCTGTTGGAATATTGGCATGTATTGATCACTGTTGAGGATCTTGTGAAAGAAAAGCCCCAGTTTCTTACTTGAGCGTGCTATAATGTATCTGAAGCTATGTTGACAAAGAGGATTGTGGGAGTACCATTTTATGTGGCCCGTAGCATTCAGTTAATCATTGATCTGCGTATTTATCCGTTGTTTCCTAGGCAGCGTATTTCATTGTTATGTGAAAGAAAGGAGTATTCAGTCAGAATCTCTGTCAATTGACGGATTTTTTTTGTGTGGCTAGTTTTTTTGACCAAGGTATTTTATTTTTTTCCTTTGTCGAAATTTTTTTCTGATTATAGATTTGATGTGGGTTTTGTAATCTCTCAACTGGGTAGACGTCAGAATTTTCTGGGTGCATAATTTTCCGTGCCTCGATTTTTTCGAGTTAGCAAAGTTGAATATTGTTTCCAGCACCGGTTAGTTTTTTGTTCGGATCAGCTAGCATTTGCATAAAATCCGTGCCTGACTCCTTTGTTGTTTTCCGTGTCTTTGGAAACGTGCAGATGGCCTTGCTAACCAATTTGATGTTGGAAGGCAGTCAACTCTTTAATGGCACCAATTATAACATTTGGAAACAAAGAATGTTGACCATTTTTGAATATAGGCGTCTTAACCAGCTCGTTCTGAACAAAGAGCTCTGTCCTGGTACAGCGGGTACCGATCAAGATAAGTTTGATGATCGAAATCGAGAAGCTGTTATGCTTCTCAAACTTTCTGTAATTGATGATTAGTTATTGCAGATTCCTTCCGGTAAGACAACTGTCAAAATCTGGCAACATTTGAAGGAATTGCACGAGACATTCGACAAGAGTAGAGCCTTCTTTCTCAAGAATCAGTTGTTCTCCATCATGATGGACGAACATATGTCTTTACAGGAACATCTTAACAAGATTAAAGACATTTGAGATCAACTCGAAGCCATTGGTCAGACCATGGAGGAAGAAGATATGGTAGTCATCACTCTGAAAAGTCTACCAAAATCTTATAAGCACTTCATAGAAACACTCAACATTACCTCCACTAATGTTTATCTAAAGTTTCTGGAGTTATGCACCAAACTCATGCAATAGGATCGTTGGAAACAACAGTTTGGTAGTGGTGCTTCATCAGCCTCCTCAGAAAATGCTTTTGCTGCCAAATATCAGTCCTCTCAGTCCTTTCAGCGGAAAGGTTCTTCTCAGCCTTTTGATCCTGCTAGGAAAAAAAATGTGCAGTGCAATTACTGTCACAAGTTCGACCACATGGAGAAAGATTACCAACAGAGGATTGATTCTGAACAGAAGAAACAGGGAGGGCCCCATCAGACAGCGAATGTTGCAGAACATTCCGAGTAGGCAGAATCTGCCTTTTACGCCTTTATGGCTAAAAGGTCTTCAGATCATCTCATGTCTTCTGCCTGGTACATTGACTCTGGTGCATCACGCCATTTCTCTCAGGCGTGACTGGTTTATTGATTTCTCACCTTTAAGTGATTTTGTGGTATTCGGCGGAGGTGAAGAGTACACAGTGGTTGGCAGAGGTACAGTTTAGATCCAATCTGGTGGGTGCACACTCATCTTTCTGAATGTGTACTATGTTCTTGGTATGGAAATTAATTTGTTGTCTGCCAGCCAGACTATGAGGAACTCTTCTCAGCTTGATGTAGTGTTCAGTGTGCACAAGTGCTCCATTATCGACAGGGAGACTAGTCTTACGGTCGCTGTTGGCCTAGAGGATCATGGTCTATACAGGCTTCTTGACACTGGTGATTCTCCAGAAGTGGCTCTAGAAGCTCGTGTTTCTCCCATCAACACTCTGTGGCATCAACGATATGGGCATCTAAACATGCAGTATCTCTCTCAACTCTCTTGAGAGGGACTTGTGTCAGGGTTACCTGATATTCAGACTCAGCAGTTGGGAGTATGCGGTGCCTGTCAAGCTGGCAAGCAACATCGGTCTTCATTCAAGGATGGAGAATCTTGGCGCGCATCTAAGGTACTCCAGTTAATTCACGCTGATATTTGTGGTCCTATGAATACATCTTCTATTATTGGTTGCAAATATTTTTTGCTTATTCTAGATGATTTTAGTAGAAAGATGTGGATGTATTTTCTAAAATATAAATCTGATGTATTTAGTATCTTTCAGAAGTTTAAATCCTTAGTTGAAAAAGAGTTTGGCTGTAATATCATAATTCTTAGGACAGATAACGGGGGGAATTTTGTTCTTCTTCTTTCTCCAACTTCTGTGATACTCATGGCATCAAACGCCAGTTAACTACACCCTACACTCCTCAACAGAACAGTGTTGTCGAACGCCGCCACTGTACGGTTGTTGAAATGGCTCGTTCCATGCTACAACACAGGAGTGTTTCGAACAAATTCTGGGCTGAAGCAGTATTTACTGCTGTCTATCTTCTTAATTGATCACCTACTCAGGTTGTTAAGGGGAAGACCCCCGAAGAGGCTTGGTCTGGCTGTAAGCTTAAGATCAATCACCTCAAAGTATTTGGCCCGGTTGCATAGATTCCAGCTGCTAAGCCGCAAGCACTCTAAGTTGGATTCCAAAAGCCAGAAACTCATGATGACAGGATAGAGTGATCATCACAAGGCCTATAGGCTAATAGATATAGCCACTGGTCGTCTTAGCTTCAGTCGGGACGTAGTATTTGATGAAGATAGAGGATTCTTTCAGTCTCCTCCTTTTGAGCAGTGTTCTAAGGATTAGCCTCACAGTGTTCTTCTTCCGGTAGGTCCACCTGATGGGAGGGATGATGCAATATCAGTATTTGATGATGCACTACCTGAGCTTCCTTCGGAAAATAACCCTCCTCTTGCTGCTCCTATTGTTCGTGAGCCTTCTCCACCTCCTTCTGATATTGGTTCCTCTACTCTCTGGCCTAAATGGTGGGCTAAAACCATTGGTGATCTACGGGATAATGAACTCCTTGAAGGTAGAACTTCTAGACATAAGAGCAAACAACAGTCTACCGTAAACTTTGCTCTTATGGCTAACCTGCACAATATTTTTGAGCCTCAAACCTATTCAGAGGCTAAGGGTACATCTAACTAAGTGGGAACGGGCTATGGAAGCTGAATTCCAGAGTCTTCAAAAGAATCACACGTGGACCCTTTCTGATCTTCCTGTAGGGAAAAAGCCCATTAGTTGCAAATGGGTGTATAAAGTGAAATACAAAGCTAACTGAACCCTAGAAAAGTATAAAGCTCGTCTTGTTGTTCGAGGGTTCTCACAGAAGGAAGGCATCGAGTATGAGGAGACCTTTGCTCCTACAAGCAAGATGAGTACCATACGGCTTGTCCTTGCCCTAGCAACTCAGTTCAATTGGAAAGTTCATCAGATGGATGTAAAGAGTGCTTTCCTAAATGGTGACTTACAGGAAGAAGTCTACATGATGCAACCTCTAGGATTCAAGGTTGCAGGTCAAAAACAAAAAGTGTGTAGATTAGTTAAAGCACTCTATGGATTGAAACAAGCTCCTCGAGCTTGGTACATGAAAATTGATTAGTATCTAATAGATCATGACTTTCACTGGAGCCCATTTGATGCAAACTTGTATATCAAGCATACTGGTGATGATATTTTGTTTGTGGTTGTCTATGTGGATGACCTTATCATTACTGGCAGTTCAACACATTTGATCCATGGGATCAAACAAGATTTGTGCAGCACCTTTGATATGACAGATTTGGGACTTCTTCATTACTGTCTGGGGGTTGAAATCTCGCAGACTGAGAAGAACATCTTCCTCTCTCAGTCTAAGTATGCCAAAAATCTTATGGACAGGTTTAGAATGCAGGATTGCAAACCGGCCACGACTCCTATGGAACCAGGGCTCAAACTTTCAACTCAGTCATCCTCACCCCTTGTGGATGAAACTTTATTCAGGCAATTATTAGGCAGTCTCATCTACTTTACTGCCACTAGACCTGACATCAGTTTTGCAGTGATCTACATTTCCCACTTCATGTTAGCTCCTAAGGCTGATCATTGGATAGCAGCGAAACGTGTGCTGTGTTATGTGCGTGGCACTCCTGATTATGGACTTCTGTACACTCGAAGTTTCGATCCTATACTCAGTGGTTACACAGATTCTGACTGGGCCAGTTCGGTTGATGACCGTAAATCTATAGCTGGGCATGTGTTTAGTCTAGGATTTGGTGCTGTCACCTGGACTAGTAAGAAGCAGTAGGCAGTGGCTCTCTCCTGAACAGAAGCAGAGTATCGGGGAGCAGTTAAGGCATCTTGTGAGGCAGTTTGGCTTTGACGTATGCTTGCGGATGTGCATGTTTTCTAGACAGGTCCTACTCCCTTGTTCTGTGATAATCAGGTAGTGCTCAAACTTGCCAAGAATCCAGTCTTTCATGAATGAACAAAGCATGTAGAAACCCATTGTCACCACATTTGCCAGCTTGTTGAAGATGGATCCGTTTAGTTGCGATATGTTTCCACAATGGAGCAGCCCGCCGACATCTTCACTAACCCCCTTGGTCCTGATGAGTTTGTAAAATTCAGAGGGTCTATCAGTGTTGTAAATAGATTGAGCATTAAGGGAGGGTATTAGAATAATGCTATTTAGTGTTTAATGCTCATTCTTATTAGCCGTTTCTATTTTTATCATTTTAGCAGTTTCTTAGAAGAAACTGGTTGTTTCTATTTCCTAATAGAAACTTGATGTTTCTATTTCTGTAAATATCTCTATATTACTTATTGAGCTTCATTTGCTTATGTAAATCAATTCAATTCATTCATTGATTACAGGGAAAATTTTCCATAATCTAGAAATTTCTTTGTCTATCTTTAAATTTTTGTCTCTATTGTCCTTGTTTGCCTGAATGAACTTTGCAAAGACAATTGCCATGTGGGTGAAAAAAATGCAACATATTGCTTAATTGCACCCCATCACCATGCTCTAACTTTCAATTCATCCCATTAGAGATTTTTTGTTTCAGATTCTTGACGCCCCTTCAACAACTGATCAAATTTGAAGGGATTTTTTCATGGTTTTGGTAAAATCCACATATAGATGTTTCAACACTATTTTTTGACACACTTATGCCTCCAAGATATTTATGTACATTATGTTTTGCTGCAACGTAGTGTTCGTTTAGATAGCTTATTCAAAGGTAGGTGTGGTGTTTATACAAGGTTAATGATGGAAATATCTTGACATTTGCTTAGTTTCTTGGTGAATTTATTAAAGTTTGTGTCCTGCTTGAGTTTTCTAATTTTTGCTCTTTTGCAGGTTTGTTGCTGTCGAGAAGATAAAAGACCAGCTATTGGAGAATAACAAACAAACAACATGGGTTCCCAATTATGTTAAGGTTGTATTATTGACATTGAGAATATGTTTAGAAGGTCTTAAAATGTTATATTCTCTTAATATTAGGATGTCTTCCTTGACTCCTTCAGGCTTTCTTATCCATGTCGTCTTATGATCTTTCTAGTGTTCATTTGTAGAAATTTAAGAATCTAGGGAAATTAATGCAAAACAAAAATCTCACCTCTTAACTATAGGTTTCCTGGATCTCAATGCTGTGAATTTTCAGCCTTAGGGCCATTATGAAATACAAATAGAACAGAAGCAACAACAAACTATATTCCAATCATAAAGAAATCCAATCCACCAGCCATTTCAAGAGGTAAGATACCTATGTGTTCCAATAAGTTTGAGCCCTCTAGGGCAATTTTATCATGGACGTAACAGATCTGAAAATGCTTATGGCAGTCATAAATCCACCCTTGTGTTCTTCAATTATAATGTCAAGTCACTTAGCACATTCACCCTTAACATATGTCAAACCAGCGAGACATTCATGTTAAGTTTTGAATACCAGATCTGATTTGTATTTCAAGCAATTTTTATAACCCAGTAAATTATTTTCTATAATTACTGAATAAAATAAACTCGTATTTTAACTCATAAAATGTTAGTTTGTGTAGCTCGGACAGGTGTTCTAGTCTATGGTGTCTATGAGGCTGGCTAGGTAACACATATTCTCCAATACCCATAATTGGTTTCGCAAGAAAAGACCCTGATTAGATTTAATTAAATAGTTAATTAAATTTTCTTAAGTCTAACTTGGGGAAATAGCTTAAGTAATCATTATTCTGGCCAGTATGGGTGGTTCTCTTCTTTGTCCTCTGCCTTAGCCTTTATTTGCATCTTAAAATGGATTTCCCTTTGAACGAGTGGTTCTCTCAAGCTCAAATATCGCACTACATAGCGATAGGGTGCTCAAAAATATCCTGTTACTTTACGCTATTAAAATGGAGAGTTGATCTTTTGGAAATTCATGTACATCCTGGTGCAATGCAAAAATAACCATTAGCGAGAGCCGAAATGCCTCATCATCCTGACAAACTTCTAAATCCCCAAATGGTGGATCATCGAATAATGGTGGTTTCATAAGATCAACAGTTGAATGCATATGGTCATCATTAACTTGACAGGAAAATCATTAGTGAATATATTTTTGGTTTTAGATGTCCTAGTATGGATTGACTGGTTTTCCAAAAGATCACATGGAGACGAATCAACGGGATGAATTTCATGAAAGAACTAAGTAATGTGGTTTCCTTGCTCGCATACAATGGAATGCAAGACAACACCATCTTGTACTAGATGACAATCTTTGAAATAATGGTCATTGTACTTTCTTCAACAAATAAATTAGAGTACAAGGAGAGATGCATCTCAGAATCTTTAAAAAATGAGCCTTCATTGAGCAAGATGGTGCTTAGATGGGAATCATGCAAGGAAACCCTAATTTCAGAAACCCTAATTTGATCTAGTTCAGGGATCTCGTCACGATCGTGAGAACTCGACATAACTATCCGCAAAAGCTGAAGTGCCTCAACTTTATGACGAGTCCTTGAACCCTCAAAAGGTTGATCATCAAATCGCGGTCGCTTACTGAGGTCAACAAGTCAACATGGACAACTATCATCAACAATAACAATGAAGACATTATTGATAGGGTGGTAGTCATCAAAGCCACTGATTTGATCAGATTGAGCTTCTGACACATGAGACTCTTGAAGGATTAAGAATGACGATGGATCAACCACTGGGTTTTGTGAGTTTTTTGAGATGCAGAATCTTCCTCTTCACTTACGAAAGGTTGAAGAATGAAAAGGTCTTGAACAAGGGATTCCATATCTTCATCTTTTGATTATGAGACAATACTATTAAGTATCTAATTGCAACCTAAACCAGCAGGATGAAGATCTAAAGGGTTTGAAGAAACTGTTGGTGTAGCAGATTCATCAAAAAAGTTAGGGTACAACGGATGAAAAGAATCAGGTGAAGAGACATCACTTTCAACCAAGTATAGTTCAGAACTCAAATCCTGCACATTAGTGTCAACTTGAAGAAGCAATGAGTCAACATGCATGCTATGCTCCATGGAATTAATAGGACATTCAACTTTATCCAAGACAGACCTGGGTCATTGCAAACAACGGTATGAGGGAGCATAATATGAGGAGACTCAAGAATAGATTCAGGAAGGTGCTTAATGGGCTCAAGCTAAATCTTGTCAACAAAGGATGGTTGTTTATCAACTCTATTTTCAGTTGTCCACTTTCACCAGGATGTGTGAGAACTTCAGAAGCAGGACAACTTGGTTCATTTCCTTGCAAACATTCTTCATCACGTAGATGGTTAATGACAAAAATTTCATTAGGTAATGAAGTTGAATGAGGATGTGGAATATGACAAGCAGAAATTTCATCTTTGGAGGCTTGAGGCTTTTCTCGACTCACAAAAATAGGCAAGACAAGATTAGGGATAAGATTTGGGCAATTTGTAGCTTGAAGATTATCATGATGTCATCAGAATTGGGATTTGTTTCAGATTGAAAATGTTGCAGAGAAACATAAACCAAACATCCAAACTTCTCACCCAAATACATCCAATCCACATTGTTACCCACCACAAGTGGGTGACACCCATAGGGGAAATTTTTCTCCTAGTTTTGTCTTCATCTGGAAACCAGTAACCCCTTGGAGCCACCAGATAGCTCGATGTGCCAACATTCTCCAGCACTTGAGCCAACTATTATGTGCCCTCGCCCATCTGTTATGATCGTATGTTTGAAGGTGGGCCTTCAACCCTAAAGGTTTGAATTTTCATTATGTAATTGGGTACCTTTGCTTACAGATCATGGACACATCTGAACATGGATTAGTGGGGAGATTTGGCAGAAAGAATGGGCTCGGTTTGTACTCTTGTTCCCTTGTCCAATTTGGTGATTAGTCTTGTATCCTAGTCTCGTGGGATCTCCTTTATTGGCTACTAGCTTTAGGAGTGATACTACATGGGAAACCCTGATTTTGGTTGTGTGGTTTTGTGCCCCATTAACACATATGTCACTCCCCTCTGCTCATTATAAGCCCTTTTCACATATTTCCCATTCGGGTCCACATTTGTCCATTGGGTTCACATGGAGTTCGCCTCCCCCTCCCCTTGTCCACACTTTTAGTCAGGCCTGGAATGCTGCCCCGGAGGTTGATGCAGCTAAAAAGAAAGTAAAAGGCATAATTTGGCCACTTACAACAGGAAATGTACCATAAAATGCAAAAGATGGTTGAGATGTAGAAATTTAGCATGTGGGCAATGTTACCCACCTCCTGTGGGTAGTATGCATAGGAGAATTTTTTTCTCCTAGATGGTCCTCAGCCGACAGCCCCTTGCAGTGCACAGATAACTCGATGTGCCATTTTCTCTGCCACATGTGCCATCCATGTGGTCCCTCGCCCATCTGTTATGAATGTATGTTTGAAGGTGGGCTTCTCGACCCCAAAGGTATGACTTTTTATTGGTATAGTTGAGTAGTTTTTCTTTTCATGGGTACTTTTGTGCATGGATTGGTGGGGGGCATTGGAGGAAACTATGGGTTAGGTCTGTATTCTTGTATGCACTGCTCGATTTCGTGGTTACGCTTGTATCCTAGTCCTGTGGGATCTCCTTTACTGGCCATTAGCTTTAGGGATGACATTGCATGGGAAATATCGGTTTTGGTTGCATGGTACCGCTTCCCGATGCCACCTACATTGCTCCCTTTCCACTCATTTTAGCTCTATTCATCTTTCTTCCCATTCGGGTTCACATGTGTCCACTGGGTCCACATAGGGTTAACATACCCCTTCCCTTGTCCACACCTTGGATTGGGCCTGGAACAATGCCCCAAAGGTTGATGCAACTGAAAAGAAAGTAAAAAGTATAATTTGGGCACTCTCAACAAGAAATGTAACACAAAATTCAAAAAATGGTCGGGACACACAAATCTAGCACGTGGGCAAAATCCAAACATGAGCTCTACCCCTTATCCATGGTCATCACCCTAGTTCCTATGGGCCCTAGATGATCTGCCTCCATCATTAAAGAACCCATGGTTGTCCCAACCCTTGGTGGGCGATGAACTGCCTCACCTCAAGGGGGTATCCACTGCTACATATTACTCTTCATGCTCTCCATTCCTTGGAGTCCCAAGCAGTTATGAAGAAAAATCAATCAAAGGCAAAAGGCATATGAAGAAGGGTGGGAAAACAAAGGCTGGGGTAACTCTTGTACCGTGATTTTCTCCCTCCTACACTCATACCCAGGTGTGGGCTTCCCTTATTATAGCTACCCTTACACCTTGACATGTGGTCCGAATGATTCCCCTGATCCCCACTCCATTCCATTATTATATCACTTGCCACCTACCACTTGAGTGATGTACATGGACATGTCCCCCCCTTTAGAGGTTGAAACCACCTACTAGGGTGCTTGGTTAACTCCGTATTGAGCTTGGAGACACTTGTACATGCCAAAGCCCACCATGGAAGCGCATGCCACCATGAAATGCCCCATTGATCCCATGATTTGTAAGCTCTTTTACTTGATTATAATAATGATTTGTTGTTTTGGAGGGCAAGGGGACACATTGGATCTTATGCAAAATTGCAGGTGGGTTTTCATTTGGGGCTTGGTCTCCCTATATGGGGTCTTTTCCCTCTAGAGGTCCACATGGCCACTTGTAGGGTCAGCGTTAAGAGCCATGGGCCTCCACCCAATGTTTTTAAAACCGGAACCGGTGATCGGACCGGTCCACCTAATGAACCGGTTTACCGACCGGAACCGGTCTAACCGGGACTGGTTTGGTCTAAACGAACCGGTTTTAAA
>APFE030643080.1:0-24566 GCA_000404065.3 Pinus taeda
CATTGTACAGTAGCTTTTAAATTTGCTTTCCTGCATTCCTTTTTCTCTAATTCACCATGTATATTAATGTACAGTTTCAATCATGCTGCTTTACGTTTCTGTACTTTTCATGACTGATCAGTGTGTGTTTTTACAGCTTTGTTAGGAGCCCGGGAGAGTGTGCTTTTCCTTCTTTCTAACACTAGTGGCATCTGAAGTTGTCTTATCTAAACTGCTGACTTTCTCTTTGATTTTCATTAGTTTCCTTGCTTATTTAGTTTCCTTGCCTAGTTTACTTTATCAAGTTTTGTCAAGTTACTAATCTCTTGATGGTTCTTTTTATCATGATTCACTAACTTTTATGGGACCAAAACATCATTTAATTGCAGCTTGGTTTATTTAGTTTTAGACTCATATTGCTAATTCACTCCTAACTCTTTTTCACATGATCAATTTAGCTAAAGGCAGAATGTTAAGGGAGAATTAAGTAGTGTGATTTTTCACTTAATTTTTGCATTGCTTTAGATTCAGTAGAGGAGTTAGAGTAGTGTTATTGCTTTCAGCTGAGTTAATGCAGATGTCATTTTCATTCTTATCAGCAGTAAAGGTATTGGACTAGTTCCATTGGTATTTTTGTTTGATGCTTTACTTTCATTCGAAGCTTTAATTCCATTCCAAGTTATTGTTCAAGTTTTCTCTTTAAAATTCAAGAGTCATTTACAAATCGCCACATACACACACATTCACTCACTTGTTTATAACTTAATCACATCACATTAGGAAGATAAGTTAGACATAAACTAAAAACGAAAAAAAGAACTAGGAAAGGCTGCTTAAGTATATATTGTACACTTCACTTCATCAGAACTTCACGAGCCCGATAACATACAACACATAAAAAAAAACAAAAAATAAAAAAAAAAAAAAACTAACAAAAGAGGTTGACAATTTATGATACGAATTTAGGAAACCTAAATGGACAACATATATATATATATTTATATATATATATATTATATATATTATTATTTATATATATATAATTCTATAGTATATATAGATATAGATATATCTGTTGTGTGTGTGTTCATGCATAATGGACCTACTACACCATTATAAAATACCCTATTGTTATATCGCATCTGCAGTAATCACAATCTATAAAGGGTTGTCACCCTCGAACCACCGATTGCAATGTATATATATGGACCTGACAGAGGCATTAAAAACAGTCTATAATAATATTGCATTCATCATATCAGGAGTTATGTATCGTAGTGCTTAAATCCCTTGTCACATTAAAACTGCAATTGCGATAATAACATGGACCCGACTACACCATTGCAATATAAGTTAATATATTATCACATCCGTTGCATATCGCATATATTGTAAAGCCTTGCCACACTATAAAGTGCCAATTGTGATAAAGTTGTGGAGGAGAGGACCTGATGAAGTTATAGATGCAAGTGTAATGCATTTGAAGTCCGGCCTTAAGCATTCTGTCGGGTTTTTTTCCGTATATTCTTGTTGTTATAGACATATTTGGGCATTTCAACCCAATCTTATATTTTGATAAACTAGGGCTTTTCAACCCCTAAAAGATTTGTTTCATACCCTAAAAGGACATGGTCATTTGATTACATCATTCACCAAAAGTTCCACCTAGAAAACCTTCCAGAAATGGCCCAAACTGAACCATACTAACTCCTACACTGGCTAGGTGCAATGCATATTGAGCGGTACACTACTCAGGTGCAATGCATACTGATTAGGCCTTCTATAGGGTGTGATGGGCGAGGATGGAAAAATGTCCGAGACAGTTTGCTAAGTGGATACTCATGGAATCTTCTAGAAACTTCTCTTATGACACTTGCCTCTCTGAATTCGCCCAGGGATGAGTAAGAGATCCAAGAAATCTCCAAGTGGAACCAATTGTAACAAATGGAATGACACTAATCAAAACCCCAGAGACGACTCACACCCTTGTACACATCTATAAATGGATCCCTCATCTAAGAGATCCAGAGGCTGGAATATTGTGAATTGCAAGGAAGTGTTGGTAGTTTGTATCTGAGATAAGAGCATTGTAGTTGGTGTGATATTGCTATTTCATGAGGTGAAGAGGGATTGACGCTAGGAGAACGATGCTGGATCAAACAACTGGGTTGTAATTCTCCCTTCTATTTAATAAAGTACTTCAAGTTTTCTTCCATATAATTGTGCACTTGTGAATGTTATTATTTGTGAATGCCATTGTATGTTCATTATACATTTGATTCTGTAATGCTTATGATACAATAGATCAAGATGCTTTGATCGTTCTTTGCTACTGTGTTTCTACAGGTACTCTTCAAGCAGGATAAGTACAGAGAGGAGTTACAAGCTCTGTTAAGGGGGAGAAAGATCAAGAAAAGGATTAAGCGGAAGTTCCAGATTGGTCCTCTCATATTTCTCTTATCTATTGTGCATAGAAAAAATTGTTGAATTACCTTGAACTGTTGTTTCTAGGGTAGCTACCAAACCTAAAGGGCTAGTCGATCGAAAAGACACTAGTTTTCCCAGAAACAAAATGGCGACTCCACTGGGGATCGAATATATGTTTGTTTGTTGTTGTCGTTTATTTTATAAACTATAGATAGAGCCTGAAGTTAGCCATGTAGGCTTCAAATTTCTCTTGCTCTGCAATTGCATAGTAGATGAATGTTGCTTCAGTTAATCTCTGGTTTAGTTTATGAATTAAACATTTGAATTACAAGCATTCTAGATCCCATTTTGGTAGCTCAGTAACCTCTCAATTCATTCCTCTGTACTTTGCTCTTTACTATCCATCATAGCTCAACTTAACTCACTGAAATCAGCTGCAAATTTGAGCCAAAACCCACTTTAGTTGCGTTCCCTGGCCCATCACATTGTCTATCATTGTGAACCAATATGTTTCACACCTCTCGACTCCGTAAAGTGCGATGCATCCCTGCTTCTGTGAATCCCAGGTGTGATGAATAATTGAACCTATTTCCATTCTAGAAATTTAGGGGTTTTGTCCTTGTTTTCAATCTTGTTTAGTCGATTTGCTGCTTATGAACAATGCCTCATTACTGAAACTTGCTTGCATCACATAGATTAGCCTCCATTGATTAGGATTAGTAAATGTTTTTATGTATTTGTCCATTATTGACAATCGTTTTTCAAAAATTTGCTTAAATCGATCTGTCGTTTTGGTACAAAAAGTGTTGTAACTGTCGTTTTGTGTCAAAAAGAGAAGTGTCATGGATTCTTCCTTCCCTAGATAGTCGATTGAACTTTTTGTCATGTATTTGATTTGATTAGTTGATATTCGAAGTGTCTAAAGCATTTTCTATTCGAAATTGAAAAGTTTCTTTTAGTCTTCCTTTCTATTTTGAAAAAGAAATTGTCGAAAATGTCTCTTGAGTAAAATATTTCAAATCTTTACTACACTTAGTTTTCCTTTTTGGCATTTTTCACATTAAGGGGAACGAAAAAGAAAATACATGCATTTTCATTTGCATTTAGTTTGTGTGCGAAAAATGATTTAGGAAAGTGCATTAGTGTGAACTCTTTGCTCTTTGTTTGAAAGAATTGTAATCTTCCTTCCCTTGTAGCTAGGATTTTCATTACTCAAAATAAACAATGATTGTTTATCATTGTAGATTGCATTTTAGGAATTTTAAATCAACATCACGCGGTGAACCATTAAAAGGAAAACTTTAAACAATATCAACTCTAAAATAAATCTCAATGAACCTAACAATGCTTTGGAACCTAACACAACACATCTAGAGGTCTAGGCTAGAGACGTGTTCCAACGTCGTAAAAACTAGTAACTATCGTTTTTATTGAAGGTTGGGTGATTCCTCCTCCTTGATACAACAAGTGCTAGCACACACTTGTGCTCCCTGTACCGTCGAGTGTATATTGGGAGACCACAATAGGCTTATATCCTTCATCCATAGGAAGCCAAGTCTGCCGCCCTATCGATCGCAATGCACTGAACACAACGTTCGGGAAGATTGACATTCGTACATAAGTCCTTGGTAATTTCTCTTTAATTTATAACCAAGGTGTATATTGCAGTTTTGCGATTGGTTTGGTAATCCCTCTGTCTAGATTTTCTAGAGTAGTCACTTTCATTCCTTTTCGACTCTTTAAAAGAAAAAGTCCATCTGAGCACTTGTCACTTCAGGCTCATTAAAAATCGAAGGGGACTAGAGTCATCTTTAGCTTTTTCTTGACTCTTAAAAATTGAAAAATAAAAGTTGTGTCAAAGCGTCAATAAAATTAATTGAATTTGGAATAACACCATTTTCCCCTTAATTTTGAGTTGATCAAGTAATCTGCAATCATGGAAGAAAGTTAATCAAAACCCTGTCGTTCACGGAGACTAGTGAGTCAACCATCTTTGACTCCAAAAATGAAGCCATTCCGGGCAAAACGGTCTCATTTAACTGAGTCCAATTCATCTAGTTTATTTTAAACTTTTGTTTCAACGTCATCAGAGACTACAATTACTCTGATCATTTCTGGTACATCTGCCTTTAAAGAGGAAGTTTCGCAGTTACAAGGGGACATTAGAACTGATCCTAGTGTAATGGTAGACACTTCTATACCTGAAACAGCTCCATCTAGATTTGATCCAGAGACTGAAGTTCACTTACCTGAACATTTGGAAGTCGAGTTCCAAAATTCAGAAGGTGTCACCCCTCCAATATTTTTCACTACAAAATTTATACCTTCTTCAGCTCCATAAATATTTTACGGACTTGACGCTCTACCTCTTCCACATGATCTGATTACTAATAGAGGAGATAATAGAGGATCCTCCATACAGTACCCCGTTACATTTTGGAACTAGGATCCGTTTGTATCCTTCTACTCCTGAGTTTGGTTCTTTTAATCATCCTTCATCGCAAGTCCCTGTTGAATTGTTAGGAAATCTTTTGGATAGACTAAACATGTCTGAGCAACCATCAACATCTAGGATTGTGTCATCTGATACAGCTACGATAGAACTTCCTACTGCCATTCCTACAATGTTTGTTGGTATACCATCTGTTCCAACTAGTTATCAATCACTAGCAAGAGTCCACTTAGAGGTTGCTTCAGCAACATGGTCTGCTCCTATTTATTCATCTGGAGTCTCATCTGGTATTTCTTATGTTAAAACTCAGCAAATTGATCCTGTATGCCAGTATCAATTTGGGAAGACCAGTCTTCAAAGACAAATATATCCTTTGAACACTGGACTGCCGCCATATGGAGGGCAGTATGCTTTTTCATTGTTCCCTCCTGTGGAACAACCATATGAGAGTTTACAACAAAATTCAGGTCAAACTGGAATTACATCCAGTGGTTGGGTACCAATATTGCCACAACAACCAAGGGTTGTATATTCAATGCAACTGATCCAACCTGTGTCGAATATACCCACTACACTTGCTATTGTGATTATGTCGCAAGTACAAGCACTGCATGTTGTGTCTCAACCTCAAGTCTCTCAGGTTGCAATACAATAGCCTCTTGTCTCTACAACTCAATTGCAACCTCAAGTTAGTGTTTCCTTACCTGGAACAACTCAGGCTCGAACGGGTATTATCACTCTGCATCTTGGTCAATCTTCCAGTATTGGGCAATAGCAAATGGTCCAACAACCATGGCTGGTACAATACCAACAACCACAATTCCAGCAAACCCAAACTCATTTTGGGCTTGGTCAATATCAAACCTATCGAGGACCTGAGCAACAAGGCTTTGTAGGTAATGGATAGCTGTATTTTCAAAATGGTTATCAACAACCACACTATACTGGTTATGTCCAACAACCTTATCAAAATTACCAGCATCAGATACATTATGCTAGTATGCAAATACCTACTACTCAAGCGATTTCATCTTATCTTGGGTATGCTTCACCTAACCTGAATCAATAGTTTCCTTTTGTAGCAACTCTAGAATTACCAGATTTGAACTAGATGACGAATGATCCAATTGCATATGCCCCTTGGTGGCTAGTGATTCCTCATAAACTTCCCTCCGATATTCCTAAATTCAATGGAAATCCAGGAGAATATCCATCGAATCACGTAATGATTTTTCATTTGTGGTGCTCATCTAACACCCTGAATGATGATTCGATTAGACTTCACCTTTTTCAGAGAACGCTAACTGGTCCGACAGCAAAATGGTATATTGAATTGCCTATATCTTCGTTTGACAATTTTAGCACCCTTGCTACTACTTTTATAACCCACTTTCAATTACCCATTAGGTACGAAATGGGAACGGAACTCCTTACCGACTTTCAACAGACCACAACCACTCACATATCTAATCATATTCATGAGTGGCGACGTCGTCATCGAATGGTAAAGATGTATGTTCCTGGTCATCTTTTAGATGAGTGGTTTATTAAGTCCTTATTGCCATCTATCACTAAGGAAATGGCAAAAGGAGGATTTTTCAGGGAAGAGCAAGTCATTTCTCATGTCCAATATTTACACTTGATCTATACATAGTCTGGCACACTCTATGACAAAAATTTTGACACCCCAAGACCAGAATTTTCTATTCCACCTCCTCCTAAATTGAATAGGGACTCTCATGCCAGTGACAGCATGATCGGTGCCTTAAGCACGCAAACCACAAGGGCTCCATCTGGTAAAGCTCTTGCAATTTCTAGGCAGAATGAAAATGACAAACCTCTGGCCTCAAAGATTAATGTCGTGTCATCTAACAAAGGCAAGAATCCAAAGCAACCGAGGGGCAAGAAGAAAGGGAAAAATAATAAAAAGAAACAAGAGAATCCAACTCCTGAAAAAGCTTTTAAGAACCCTACTGGGCAAAGAAACCTCCTCCTCATTTTCCATGTTTGATATGTAATGAGGATCATTATACAAGAGAATGTCCGCATCGAGTTGAGGTTAAGAAATTTTTAAAGACTTCAAGTACCTCAGCGGTGTTGATTGATCCATTTCTGAACCTAGAAACTACTATGGTTGCTATCGATCATGCTTCCACATCCCAAGTGCTTATGTTATCCATCTCAAAACAGAAAAATGATGCTTTGATATCGACAAGGAATAAATATTATGGGAATCCATCGTCTTCAAACATCTAGGCTATGGATCAACCTAGCAGTTCGACAATGACTTCGCCAGAAGTTGTTCCACCCATTATTCCTGAATTAACTATAAAACCGCCAAAGGGAGTAGTACATAAATCGACATTTAATCCTCGTGCTCGATCTGCACATAATTATAATATAGTGGAGGATCTGGCTCAGTCACCATCCACTATGTCGACACTTGAGGTACTGCTGAATTTCCCCTCCCAAAAGCAGGCTTTGTTATCAGCAATATGTGGGACTGATCTAGCAGATTCCAATCTTGTGGCCTTTAATCATAAAGGGTATACACCTTAGTTACCAGCTCAACTCACTTTCCTTATACAGGTAAAAGCCCTCAATAAAAATGTTCATTGAACAATCATTGACGAGGGGGCATCTACCTGTATTATGTCAATGAGTTGCTGGAAAATTCTTGGCTCACCACCCTTGTCATGATCATTAACAACGTTAAAAGCATTCAATGGAAGAACATACACTCCGTATGGGATTTTAAGTAACTTGCAAGTTGAACTAGGGGGTACGACAATAGAAATTGAAGTCAAGGTTATTGACGGAAACCTTGATTACAATATCTTACTGGGAACTCCCTAGATTTACGCTATGGCTGCAGTTGTGTCTACATATTTTAGAAATATTGCATTTCCCTTCCAAGGTGGAATTACAATCATTGACCAACTAGCCTTTTTTCCTAACAGTTCACAAGCTACTGGAAGCATTCCATTGATCCATGGAAGTTCTCAATCACTTCAAAATGTCGGAGTAGGTCTCCTAAAAGACCCTTCCTTAATGGGTACTTTTGCCCTCCCGCCTCCAACTGGTCTTGCGGAAGTGGCCACAATGGAAACCTGTCATATGATATCTTATACATCAGTTGAGATAAGGAAGAACTCTGATCATTTGATAGTGTGGATCACCATGAGGTGTTGCCACCAAGCCCCATAGAATCTTTGTAGCAATCAATTTTCTGGGCCTGGGCGGCGAACTCGAAGCAACACTCAATGAGTGTTTAGATAGATAGGTCTTTAGAGTATGGTACCTCTTATGATCCTTAGTCTCGTATACATTCTGCAGATGAAGGAATCATCCAATCAATGATGATAGGAGAGATGTCGTGGGAAGATTACCACCATCGTTCCCACCTTCAAGGTAACAATGAAGATTATTCAAGTGACCTCAATCATCCTTCAGTTTTTTTTTATTAAATACAGTGAATTCCGAGTGAAATATGTCCAACATTGAAGAAACTATCGCCATTAATATTTTGACCAAACATAATCTTGTAGAAAATATTGATGTTGGAAAATCTTGTTCTCTATTAGAACTAGAGATTTACTGCCCCTCTTTCGCGAATTCAGAGACGTCTTTGCATGGTCATATGAAGAAATGCCAGGCATTGAGTCGAGAATTGTTCAACATGAAATCAAGATGTATCTAAATGTCAAACCAGTATGACAACAGCTTCGACCTATCGATCCGAAGAAAGCCACTGTCCTTAAAGCATAAGTTGAAAAACTCTTGCATGCTGGTTTCATTTACCTTGTTCCTTTTATCAATTGGGTATCGAATATTGTTCCTGTTATGGAAAAACAAGGGACAATTAGAGTGTGCGTCGATTATAGGGATGTAAATCAAGCATGTCCAAAGGACAACTACCCTACACCCTTCATCGACCAGATAATTGATGAATGTGCCGGATGCGAAATCTTTTCATTCATGGATGGATTTTTCGGATACAATCAAATCAATATCCGCCCATAGGACCAGTCAAAGACTGCATTTATATGTTCCTGGTGCACATTCACGTATCATAAATTACCTTTCGGTTTGAAGAACACAGGGGAAAATTTTCAAAGGGCAATTAATTACGCCTTCCATGACATCAAACACATCGTTCAACCGTATCTCGACGATCTACTGGCTCATTCACAAAAATGGACTAATCATCCACAGCATTTGAGAATCATATTTCTACGTTGTTGACACTACAAGATACGACTCAATCCACACAAGTGTGTGTTTTGTGTTGGTTCTAGTTGATTACTTGGTTTTGTAGTTTCTAAGGACGGAATTTGACTCTACCCTTTTAAGGTTTAGGCAATCCTTGACATGCCTCCACCTTCAAATTTGCTTCAGATTCAGAAACTCCAAGGGAAAGCTAAATTTCTGAGGAGGTTCATTCCACATTATGTTGAACTCGCTAAAGGTTATACGCATATTTTGAAAAAATAAGTACCCTTCTACTGGGATCAGGTTGCACAAACTTCCTTTGATGCTTTAAAATATTCCCTGATAAAAGCATCATTACTGTATGCTCCTGACTATCAAAAAGACTTTAACCTGTATCTCACCGCTGTAGATACAACCATCTCCATGGTTTTAGTGCAAAAAGAGAATGGAATTGAACATCCTCTATATTATTTAAGTTGCAATCTTAATGATATAGAAAGCAAGTACTTAATGATATAGAAAGCACGTACTCATATGTTGAAAAGTTGGCTTTAGCAGTCGTTCAAGCAGTATAGATATTTCGACACTATGTTCTCTTTTGTAAAACTACCATTGTGTCAAATTGCAACCCTATGACCTATATTCTATCACGTCAATTACTGGGGGGCAAATATTCCAAATGGATAGCCATTTTGCAAGAATTTGATCTGGAATTCACCAAATCAAAGAAATCTCTTGTCTTTGCAGAGTTACTTTGTGACCTTTTCTTGTCATCCAATGATTTAACATCCAAAGCATCAATCATGGATGAGACTCTATTTCTGATATCGTCAAGTGATCCATGGTACGGAGATATACTGGTCTATCTCTAAACTCAAAATTTTAGGCCTAACACCTCTCGCTCTGAACAATGGCATACTCGATACCAAGAAAAAGACTATCTGATCATTGGCGATACACTTTACCATCGTGGTATTGATACAGTTCTACGAAGCTGCCTCACGCATGAGGAGGCTGAAAAAGTTTTGAATGATTTTCATTCAGGTGCTTGTGGGGGAAATCTATCTGGTTACACTACTGCACAAAATATCTTACAAGTTGGTTACTTCTGGCCGACCATATTTAAAGATTGCATAACTGCAGTCAAAAGTTGCCATGCTTGTCAGATTTTTTATTGCAAAACCAGATTACTACCTGCACCACTACATCTGGTAGTCGTTGTTGGGCCATTTTCTAAATGGGGCATTGATTTCATGACATTTAACCTCACGTCAGTCGGGGGGCATGGGTATATTATAGTCGATGTCGACTATTTTACAAAATGGGCCGAGGCGATGCCTACATTAAACAATAACGGCGAAATGGTTGCTCTTTTCTTTTTTAACCATGTAGTTTCTAGATTTGGTGTACCACAGGCTATAGTCATAGATCATGGGTTGCATTTTCACAATCACATGATGATTGAATTGACTACCAAATTAGGACTATCCCACGATAGTTCTACTTCATATTACCTGCAGGCTAACAAATAGGTTGAATTAATCAAAAAAGTTCTTAAGTGCATGCTATAGAGAATGATTGGAGTCCACAAACAGAATTGGCATTTAATCCTATACTCGGCTCTGTGGGCATATAGGACTTTGGTGAGAAATGCAACCAGATTCACGCCCTTTCAATTGGTGTATGGTCTGGAAGCTATCTTACCAATTTAGTGTGAAATCTCATCCCTCAAGCTTGCAATTGATCTGCTTCCCAAAACTTCAGAAGAAGAAGCCCGTTTCTTGGAACTAATCCACTTGGATGAAACCCGTCGTGATGCCACACTCACTAACGAAGCACATAAGAAATGTGTCAAGGCGCAATATGACAAAAATGTCAAGCCTCATGTCTTCTCAGAAGGTAACCTGGTCTTGCTTTACAATTAGGACTCTAACAAATTAGGAGCAGGTAAATTCGAACCATTATGGATGGGCCCCTACATTGTTAAATGAGTATTGACAAAAGGATCCTACGAGTTGGTCGATTATGATGGGATTCCACTGTCACAGCCCCAAAACGGGTTGTATCTTAAACGTTACTATGCTTGATCAAGTATAGTAAACTTTGTATACATGCTTTTATTGCATTTTATTTTTCTTTTAGAGTTGTCATTTTGGTTAGGTAATCCACTTCTCATTTGTCACAGATGTCAGAATTTTTGGAACCATTTGTTGCATATGCCGACAGAGCTAGTCATAGTACACAGAACCTATCTTCTGCAGCTTGGGCCATTTTCGCTCCAAGTGGCGAGTTAGTGAGTTTCAGGGGGATATGTATTGGTCGATCGACAAAAAAAATCACTTAGTATAGTGCATTGATTGAACTTCTCTCTAATGCCATTTCACATGGAATACGCCGACTTGTTGACAGGCTAGAGTCACAACTCGTCATTCTACAACTTATTGGAATTTATTCTGTTCAGAACCCAGCTATTTATCGCATGTTCTTAAGAGTCAGGATTTTGGAAAGACATTTTGATTCCATTCAATATCAACACATTTCTAGAAACATAAACACATTGACCGATTCATTAGCAAACTATGTGTTAGATAGACATTTGCAGTGTTTGTAAAGAAATCATTTTATATCAATGTTTGCATCAGGATTGCATAACTTAACCAAAATAAAATTCCGAAAATAAAAAATATATAGTCGTTTATATTTTTTACAAAATGTTTTGTGTCTAAAACAAAATCAGTCATTTGACCCAAAAATTCAAAATGAATGCAGAAAAGCATCCTAGACTAATGATGTTGGTGATAGCATGTCACCGCCTATGCAATCTTGTGCAGGAGCCTAGTCCATCGACTCAGCATGCCAGTAGTATGGCGCTGTAACCTCAAAGGTAATCTTTCGGTCCTGACATCCTAAATACCAAGAGTGAGGCCCTCGATCTAATCCTGTAGCACTGCCACGGTCTCTGATATGTCCAAATCCTGAAGGATGGCCCTCCCTATAGCCTCTCCTGCTGGAGTGTCATCTGCCACCCGTGGGCGTACCACTGGTTGCACTGGTCCAATATCTGCACACACATATAAGTTTTATTAGCCTTGGTAACATTAAAAAACACAAAAACATTATAAAACTGATAAACAAAGATGTGGTTGAATCATTTTACCTATGGCACTCCACTGCTCACCAGCCAGTAATGCCAAATCCGGGTCACCTCGGAAGTCCATCCTGATGTATGGATACTTCGCAAATACCATCTCCTGACAGTGGAACCACTCAAAAAAGGCATCAAAAAAGGAAATTTGTGATTGACTGGCATGTCTGGCCATAAGATCAACCCACCTCTGCATCCGTGGTTCCCTTGATGCTGGCAATCCCAATGAAATGTTCTGAGGCTGCATCAATGGAATCCTCTCCAAAGCAAAAGCAGTCAATATGGATCCATAGCCAAAATTCTTGGTCCTTCCATTTTTTACTTTAGAGAGCTGTTCTTTTATGACAGGAAGTATCGCCTCACACAAGTTGAAAACCTTCAGTTCCAGGCATTCCAGGGCATACTGCATGTAAGATCTATTTTCCAAATGAAGGGTCTCGTTGCAAGCCAATCTAGCAAAGATAAATAAAATGGTCCTCAAGGGTTGATCAGTGACATCCTAGATATTGATCTTGCTATCTCTACTGGGCTGAGATCCTTCCCTGCAGAACTGATGAATGTAATCTTTCACGGATTCACCCCCACGAGCGAATCCTGAAAGTGAAAGAGGGGGCACCACACCTCGACAATCCCATCAAAAAGTAAATGTCCTAAACTATCAATGGAATAGATTTACCTATGATCTGGAATACCTGGTCAATTGGGTCCCAAACATCGAGAAAATACTGCAACAAACTGATTTGTTGCCTCATGCTAGATATGCGGAAGAACTTTAGCAAACCACAGTTTCTTAATGCAGTAACTGTGCCCTGGTCATGTAAAGCAATCATGTCCTCTTCTTCATTTTCACGTTCATGTGATGTGACAACCATCTTGATCCAACAAAAATTTGAAATGTAAGCAAAAGATGAGTTAGGATCCAAATTTGAGCAAAAACAGGCAAAATTTGATGAAAAATCACTATGTAAAGAAGCCATTCTGCACCCATCGCACTTTGCCTTTGAGCAAGGTGGGATGCATACTAACTGGCCAGTTGACAGCTCAGTATGAATCGCACCTTTCAAAACTGACTAGGGGCGATGATTGGGGAACAAAATCTTCAAACCCCAAGGGCCCATAAATGTGGAAAAACTTGCTCAGAATCAAGGAAAGATGAAATGAAAATGAAGAGCTTAGGGTTAGCTCCTACCTAGTCCTGACGGCACAGAGAAGAGTCCACCGAATCTCCCGAAATCATCTAGTGAAATTTGAGGGGGAAAACCACTCCAGAGATCCAAATCACAAATTTGACACGAAATGATGAAAGTGAAAGGTAAAACTACTTTTTATGTTTACTATTCATGTACCTCAAGTAAAATGTTAGTTTTAGTTCATTTTTCGTACATATATATGTATTTCTAATCAATTTGACGGAGTGATTGAGCAGGTTGAATGACCAACAAAAGAATCTAATGTGCTAAACAGTGAATTGAACATCTTTGACCACTAATTCAAGCATAATTTTGTCATTTGAAACTTGTGTAAAAATGAAATTAACACCGAGCATAGTTCCCCCATGGTTCAAGCTCATTAAAAAATGAACCCACCTTCAGTAAATAACCATTGTGATTGCCATGCTATCAGCCTTTTGAGCCTTGGTTGTGTACCTCCCATCACCTCCATTCTTTTGGCCAATCATACGTTTCCACTTGGTTTTTTACCATTTTTAGAAGCAACTATGACGAGTGGTCTTGTTAGCCAACCTCTTCCCAGAAACAACCATGTTTTGAGAAGTTCCAAGCTTACCCGGAACCAGTTTCTACCCTAGATACCACTCGTTCCTCAAAATCGAGTCTCCTTTAAACCTTTTTCAGACTCATTAAATATGAAAATATTGTCGAGAAATTGGCCTTTCCAGCTCGTTAAAGTGATTGGAAGTGCCATCCCTCCTGTATATTTTAAATCTTTTTCGGACCCAAGGGATTGTCTCATGAAAAAGTTCGAGCGCTTGTCTTTTTCAGCTTGTTAAAGTGATCAGAAAAATCATCCCTTTTGTATTATTTTATCCTTTTTCAGACTTAAGGGATTATGCTATGAAAGAGAACTATTGGAGTTTCCTTTTTGTCCCTTTTCAAACTCTCTAAACATGAAAAGGACCGAGGTATCCTTGTCATTAAACTCATTAAACAATAGCGACAAACTTGTCCATTCTAGACAAGAGTGAGTTTCACTATCACTAGACTCGTTAAAACATAGCAATAGGTTTGCCTAAAGGGAAAATTATAGAACAAGCATATGTTATCCTCCTCAAGCTTGACAAAAATAAAGAGGTACTGGTCAGCAATGACTAGGGAAAAAGGGAGGAAAACTTGAACAAATTTATGGTAGCATATTGCTCTTGAACATGACACTTCCACTCCACCATTATTGAGTTGGGTTGGGTTATTCCGTTTACCGGTCATCTCACCATTGGTCTTTCACACCATCCATCTTTTGGGGTTAACGCTACCAATCCATCTTAGTGTCGCCGACATGTTCAAGAGAAGTCATTCAATTGAGAAACCACAAAACCCAGTTAATGCCTCATCCACTGCAATACCTTCAACCTTCACTTTTCATGACCGCCATTCCTGAACCTTGTGTCGTCATATCGTTTTCACCTCCAGAAATCATTTTCTTTGTTTCGTGTCATAGATATGGGATAAATTAAGGTCCTCCTATGATGGGTCACTTCTTGTCGACATCAGCTCATTATCCAAGAAGTTGACTTAGGAACACCCCTTTCAGTACTTTGGAGCTTGCATGCCTGAATGGCAAGTCTCTCACCTCCAGCGATAGGTTGACATCAATGGCCTTTGACTGAAATATTTTATGTGGTGTTCGACATCGGATCATATATTCACACCACGTGAATTGTACAGTAGTACCTTGAGGGTCATTATCATTATCAGTGATTCCTCTCATGCCTGTCAACAGCTCACATTATTGGTTGGTAATCAGGTGATGTCTTTCCATGTTTGACTTTAGAACATCTCTTCACATGGATTGACTTGTACATCGAGTGAAGATTGAATGAGTTTGAAGACCCCGGATCTAGTTTCATCCATCCGGGCTGCGATATATTCATGGATATAAAAACATCAAATGTACAAAGATGCTGCACAATGGTCATCCGAACCATGGATGATGATCATCAATCTACACCTATAGACAACTATATGTTCTATGTACATGAAATAAATTTATAAAGCTAAGCATGGGAATGCCTGCCTCAGCTAAGTCATGAAAATTATAGTATGATGATGTATTGTATTGTATCTTATACAGGTCACCTTCCAGTTCAAAACCTCGGATCCTCATGATAAATCATTTCACCCAACATCAAGATTTATGACTTCATGCTTTAGGGGGCAACTGTTATAGACATACTTGGGCACTTCAACCCCAATCTTATATCTTGATAAACTAGGTTTTTTCAACCCCTAAAAGAGTTGTTTCATACCCTAAAAGGAAATGGTCATCTGATTACATCATTTCCCAAAAGTTCCACCTGAAAATCCATCCATAAATGGTCCAAACTGAACCATACTAACTACTACACTGGCCAGGTGTGATGCATACTGAGTGGTACACTACTCAGGTGCGATGCATATTGATTAGGCCTTTTGTAGGGTGTGATGGGTGAGGATGGACAAATGTCCGAGACATTTTTCTAAGTGGATACTCATGGAATCTTCTAAAAACTTCTCTTATGACACTTGCCTCTCTGAATTCACGCAGGGATGAGTAAGAGATCCAAGAAATCTCCAAGTGGAACCAATTGTAACAAGTGGAATCAATTGTAACAAGTGGAATGACATTAATCAAAACCCCAGAGATGACTCACACCCTTGCACACATCTATAAATGTATCCCTCATCTAAGAGATCCAGAGGCTGGAATATTGTGAATTGCAAGGAAGTGTTGGTAGTTTGTATCTAATATAAGAGCATTGTATTTTTGATGTGATATTTTTATTTCATGAGGTGAAGAGGGATTGGTGTTGGATCAGACAACTGGGTTGTAATTCTCCCTTCTATTTAATAAAGTTCTTCAAGTTTTCTTCGATATAATTGTGCATTTGTGAATGTTATTATTTGTGAATGCCATTGTATGTTCTTTATACATCTAATTCCGTAATGCTTATGATACAATAGATCAAGATGCTTTGATGGTTCTTTGCTACTGTGTTTCTATAGGTACTCTTCAAGCGGAATAAGTACAGAGAGGAATCACAAGCTTTGCCAAGGGGGAGAAAGATCAAGCAAAGGATTAAGCGGAAGTTCCAAGTTGGTCCTCTCATCTTTCTCTTATCTACTGTGCATAGAAGAAATCATTGAATTACTTTGAACTGTTGTTTCTAGGGTAGCTACCAAACCTAGAGGGCTAGTCGATCGAAAAGACACTAGTTTTCCCATAAACACCTGTGTATTCAAATAAATGTGTTTCCTGGGTTTTTTTAAGGCCAAACACATAAATAAATGCTTCTGATAGTTTAGTGGGCCTGAACCGTTGTGATCGTGATTGCGGGATTACTATTGTATATTGAAAAAAAATAGGGGCTTCTCTAATATAGTCATTTCTTTAGTATCCAACATTATTGTTACTCGGCCTCTTTTCCACATTAACATGTCCTGTATGTATTGATGGATTTAAAGAGACAAAGGAAGCCGAAGAGTGAGCGCAAAGGAAGCTGAAAGGTCAAGAAAGTGTTGAGGAAGCCGAAGAGCTAGCAAAGAAAGAAATCCAAAGGCCAAGGGTGTCAGGAATATAAAACAAAGAACAATGAATGATGAGTGTTACTGGAAAAACCGTAAGAAATAGAAGAATCCAAAGTTCTGACAGAGGAGGAAGAAGTCAGAAGACAGAAATAGTCACAGGTTCAGCAGGGTTAGGAGCAGAGAATTACAACCAAACAGATCCAAATAATGTACAGAAGAGGGTTGGAGCCCTTGAGGTTGGTGCCTCAGAACTAAAAGGATTGGTGTCCTAGGAGTTGGTGCTCCTAAATTCAAGGTTGGTGCCTTGACAAGATAGAGTTGGTGCTCTAGAGGTTGGAGCCTCACAAAGAGTCCAAGTTGGTGCTTGGAAACTAATTGAAACCATTTATATGTATATATGTTGTATTTGATTTATTTGAAAGACCACATTAATAAAAGCATCTATTTCTGTTATCTACTTTTGTGTTCCAAATATGAATGTTTTAACTGATAAAATTAATAATTGAAAAGAAATATTGATTCACCCCCCTCTCAGTATTTCCAAGAATTGGTATGAGAGTGGGCTTCTCCATATCAACCTAACAGCTTGAAGAAGGATTCTTAGTCATGATGATAAATCAAGGTGTCAGGAAGACCTCCTATGTTCGATGGCACAAACCTTGGTTTCTGGAAAAAGAGAATGTCCTACTACTTAATGTCCCTTGGACCTTGTTGGGCAGATAAATTGATCTTACAGAAAAGACCGATCTCCCTGGTATCAGAAGATAGTCTAGCAACAAGCAAACAAACAAATCTATCTTTCTCTAAACATATGTGATTCATTAATAAAAACTATAGAGGTTTTAAGAACCTACCTAAGTCCAATGCTAGTTTGTAGCAGCCATCCTTCAACTGCCCGAAAGAGTTTCCTTTTGACAACTTGTAATCACAAACAAGAAAACATCAAATAGCACCTGCATAGCTAATATCATAAATCATGCCCATTATGGTGATCAAGGAATCCATAAAATAAACCATAAAACAACAGCTTATTGAGAAAAAAAAAACTTATTTGTATTAACTTTGAAGTAGAAGAACCTTACAACCTTTTCAGCCTTGATGTTGAACAAGCTCTTCCTGGGGTATGAAACAGGAATTTCCTTTACTTTGACAAGCCTTGTACTCTTCCAAATGAGATCTTAGAGGTATGTAATCTCTCCTCATAAAAGCTCAACTAAGAAGACTAATTTCCAGCAGCATTTCACCTCAAAAATATTCAACTTTCAACCTCTCAAGTAACCAGCCCAATGCTTCAGTTTATAGTGTAGAGGAAGGAGGTTACAGGTCCACCTATGAAGGGATAGAGTCCTCCTTCAAAGGGATAAGATCCTCACATCAAGGGGTTAGCTCGTTAAAGTATGGGATGCATGAACCTTAAGGGAGCGAACTTTCCACCTCAAAATTCTTTCTAGAAGCTTCTAGAAATGACTCAAAGTGAGTTTATAAGAATATACTTGCTCCTTTTTAACTTTTATAGGGGTCTACACCCATAACACAGAATCAGAGCAGTCAAGTGCGCAGGAGCCATGACCATTAGGTGTGAGACCGCAAGTAATGCAAAGATAAATTGTGAAACCATAGTTTTAGAGACTTTTGAGGGCTTTCTCTTATTTTCAAGGCTTGATATGAGGAACTGAGGCTTAAGACTTGCAAAGGAGGAAAGTATGATTGGTAATGGACTCACACAGATTGCAGAATGTCAAGGTGAAAATTTTTTGTGCAACAGATTGCCCCTAAAGTGCGAAGTCTGTAATAGATGAAGATAGAGTTTGTCATCTATGAAGAGTGAAGTACTTTATCTTTTCAAGGATCATCTTGTGGACACCCCAGTTAGAACCTGTAAAAACATTCAATGCAGTTTTGATCTGAGTATGGGAATGCCTACCTCAGCGATGATATGTTCACATATATATATATATATATATATATATATATATATATATATATATATAATAATATATGTGAACATATCATCGCTGAGGTAGGCATTCCCATACTCAGATCAAAACTGACTAGAAAACTGACTAAACTGTTCTGATACAGGAATGATTTTGTAATACATCAAGAGTATAGACATCTGTAGACACGGTATGGGTGCAGCCATCTCTTTATGAATAGTCCACTGTATAATGAATAACAAAATTCCTCACAGCCTGGATGGTAGAAACTAGATCCAAGGTCTTCATTTATGCTTCCCGAACTAGTACGATTCTATCCATGTGAATGAATGTGTCGAAGTCGAACATGGTAGAAACCACTTGATTACCAGTCAATGATGTGAACTGTTAACAAGTGTGAGAGAAACCACCACTAATGTCAATGGCTCTCAAAGTACATAGTACAATCCATGAAATGTGAATAAATGAGATGATGTCTAACATTTCATAGAATCCTTTGACCGAAGGTCAATGATGCAACCTATCATCGAAGGCGAGAAACCTACCATTAGGGCATGCAGATTCCAAGGTATTGACGATTTCTAGATCATCTTTCTAGATAATGAGCTGAATTCGATAGAAAGCGATCTATCGTAGACAAGCCCACAACACGAAATCATAGATCAAGTTTTGAAGAAACATATTGGCAAGGACTAACTCAGGGATGGTCAAAATGGATGACAGATGTTTTATAGATGAATGGTTTATTTGAACTGACCTCTTGAACACATAACGACACTGCATATGGTTTGGTGACAATTGAACCAAATCTAATACCCAGAAACCGGCTGAAGACTTTCAATATGGTTTGATTAACTGTTAGGCAAAGGATTTCCCAACCCAGGTGAACTAAAAGTGTCCTGTTCAAGAGTGGTTAACTGCTTTTCTAAAACAAACAAGTTCATTTTTCTCTCTTTTCCCCCACCATTTTTGGTGAGTACCTCTTTCTTTTTGACAAGCTTGAGGAGGATAAAATTTTCTTGTTTATAAGCTCATCCTTTGGATGAGTCAAACTTAGTTTAAAATTCGAACCCTAAGAAGTAGTGGTTCATTACTATTAAATTTTAACGAGTCCAGTATAGGAAAAACTCGGTGTTTTTCAATTTTAGGGATTCAGAAGAAAAACTTAAGAAAACTCAAGCCCGAAAAAGTATAAAATAATACTTGAGAGAACTACTTGACCATTACGATCAAGGAGTACTTTTCATAATTAGTGGCCCCGATTTGAAAAAGTAAAAAAGTGATTGAAGACACGTTGTTTTATAACCAATATCAAACTTGAAATGACAAAAGTCTAGCGATCGTTTCATGTTTATACGGTTAGAACATAGCTGTAAATGGACCGCCCTTTTAATTCCGTTTAACGAGTTAAAAGGGGAAAAAAACTCGGCAATCTTTTCATATTTTACGAGTCAGAAAAAATCTTAAAGAGGACTCCAATGTTTCGCTTTTTCGTAAATTTTTGAAAGAGTTCGAAAAAGTGATAAAAGTACTCTTTGTTGAAAAATGATCAATTTTCCCCAAAAAAATCCAATATTCTGCACAAAAACTCAAAGGATTACTCATACTTGTTTAAGATAAATAAAAATGTATCAAAAAGTTACCTTTTTAAAGTAAAAAATAAATAAATTAAAAATTCATTTATTCAAAAAATCTTATAAAAAAGGCTTTTCTAAATTCAATTTTACCATTTGATTTCAAAGTGAGAAGTGAGAGCTTTTGGGTAAGAAACTTCTTGTGAATATTGCAGAAAATCCGTTTGTTGGAATCGAAAACCGTCAGCTCTAGGTAATCCACATTATCCTTATCTTGCATTTCAACCATTTACATTTCATTTTTAGGCTTTAATTTTGATTTTTGGAAGAGAAATTGATATAGGAAATCGCTCTCGGGGGTCCGCACGTGCAACACGTGGCCCCTGCGGACCCCAACTTTTTTCTACAAATAAAAAATTCTTGGGTCCGTACCTATTGCTTACGACGTGTGTGGACCTACGCACTCTCCGTAACCAGCATGTGCGGACCCCACGAAATGGGTTTTAAAAATTCAAATTTCTCTATTTCCGCCCAAAAAATTTCAAACTAAATTGTTCTAATATGTCATTTTTGCATTGTAGGACATACAAAATGCTTATTTGGCGGGAACGTGAGCAAGAGGATGTGGACCTCGCCACAATAAATCATCCGCCCACATTAGATGCATTGAAAGCATGCAGACTATTTAAGTTCTAGGCCATACCAGGCATGAGAGCCCAAGTAGACTTTTTGCAATGGCTAGTAGACAGGTGGAATATACAGGACCAATGTTTCATGATTGGTGGCCACCAGCTCAAAATTGAGCTAGAGGACATATATTTCTTGATTGGTTTTCCCAAGAGAGGTGAACGATTATCTCTTTTTGGGACTAGGCTAGGTGGCCAGTCTGTCGCTGGTCTCCGATTAGAGTTTTGCAATGATCAAACAAAGGACAAATGAATCGATATTAAAACTATCAACTGTCCTGAACTCAAGGTTATTGTATTCATTGTCACCAGACCATGCGGAAGTGCAGCATTGCATGTAGCTAATGGATCCCAGATGTAGATGGTTGTAGACTGTTATCGAGGTACCATATTTAATTGGTGTGAGGTTGTGTTGGAAAATGTAAAAGGCCAACTAACCAGAGCAAAGAACGGACAACTAAAAAAATTTGGATATTGTTTCTTTGTTGTGAGTTTTGGTCTAGAGAGGGTTCCTATGCTAGTCCCACAGCAGCTTTCTATTCAGGCTGGTCTTCCTCAAGAGCCTAGGATAATGCATTGGGTTGCTTTAATGACCCGTCACCCTAAGGAGGGTTCAGAGGTTGTTCAATTTCCATATGAGTATTTTTGTTGGTTGAGGAACCAAATTTTTGTCATTCAGGATTTTCCATATACCGGGATGGATTATCGCGGTGACCTAGACATGATTCTTCCCCCAGGAGAGAAGTGGGATGATTCAGGTAAAATCATTTTCAACACTTTCTAAGTTTTAACTAATTGTTTTTGTTTTTTAAATCATCCAAAACTGAAAATAAAAAGTTTTAAATGCAGATGTGGGTCCACGACGACTAGCCACTCTCCAACCTTGTGAGAGGAGACACCCAACTGCAGCAGTACCAGCCCCATAGGACCAATCTATAGAGATCCTAACCAATTTGGAGAATCATCTAGATTGTTTGAAAACATATATTCTAGAGACTGGCATAGATGATATCCCACTTAGGTTACAGTGATATGTGATTGGGGTCCCAGGACCTTTTAGGAGGTTCCTTTGTAGGGTGGCCCGAGCAATGGTTTCTTATCGTGATCATCACTAGGGATAGGATGATCGCTTTTGTAGACTCACATGACATTTTGTCTTTTTGTACTATCATTTTGTTGATCATAAGGTGTTTTTCAACCTATGATCGAAGACGATGTATATTTTGACACACTTCTTCTATGCTATGATATATCATTATTACCGGCTATCTTGTGTAACATGTTATTGAATGTTCTTAAATTTATTGTTTTGATTATTGCAAATTTCTATTTATCATATGAGAAGCAACTGCATCTTCTAATGTATTTAAATGTCTCGGAATATGTTGATATCCAATGTAATCAAATTCACGTTCCAAGAGACAAACTCTCAAAAATAATCTTAATAACACTGGATTTCTAATGGCATAAACCCTGTTAAGTTGTAATACAATGAGTTTAGAATCTAACCTAACAATCAAACTCTGAATCCCAAATAAGATGGATTCAGATAATAACTCAATCACTACACTACACTTTGCAATGTTATTCATTGTTTGACCGAGGCTTACCCCATGCATAGATACTAACTCATCAGAAGGTGAATAGATAACCCAAGCTGCGGAAGAAATGTTCTGTGTATTATGACAAGAACCATCAACAAAGCCAATGTATGTTTGAGAGACGTCAACATCTGCAATATCAAGAGTAAAATCAACATAAGTAGGAACAATGATAAAAGCACTCTCTAAACTAGGCACACTTTTCTAATCTAAAACACACCATCTATAAAGAAATTAATCTAACAAAAATCTCCACACTGAAATTTAAGCATAATATCTCTTCAGGTAAAGCCCATTTCTAGGTTTACCTAAAGATACACCGTCAAAATCTACCAATTCGTAGGCCCCTTTTGCTAGCTTTCTCTTAACAATGTAAGGACCATGCCACATAGGTACAAATTTTCTAGCCCCTAGCTCATTGTTTGCTTGATCATATAGTAAAACTAGGTCTCCTTCTGAAAAATTACGAGGTGTAACATTTCGATTGTACTGATCTTTTATCCATTTCGTATGAGTTTCAATTACTAATGCAGCAGTGTGTCGATTCTCATCTAGTTGAGCTAAGTACAAAAACCGTTTTTCCTCTTTAGAAGTGGCTAGGAGTAATTCTATGGCTAATTGCAACGACGGGATTTCACATTCAATGGGTAACACTGCTTCCAAACCGTAGACCAGTTGAAAAGGAGTGAAACCAGTTGATGTTTTCACTGAGATTCGATAGGCCCAAAGTGCTGGAAATAACATGTTATGCCAATTTGACCTACAAATACCAATGGTTCGTTGGATCATAGTGACTAAAACTTTATTGATAGCTTCAACCAGACCATTAGCCTATGAGTAATATGGAGTAGAACTATCGTGACGTAGGCCAAGTTGATCTGTCAGTTCATTCATCATGATGTTTCGAAAATGACTTCCATGATTAGCAATAATAGCTTGAGGAACACCGAATCTAGAAATTATATGATTGAATACGAAAGTTGCAGCAGTTTTACCGTCTACCGAAAATGTAGGCGTCACCTCAGCCCACTTAGTAAAATAATATACTGCTAGGATGATATACGCATGCCCCCCGCCCCCATGAGGGTTACATGTAATAAATTCAATACCCCACTTTGCGAAAGGACCAACAACAATTATACGGTGGAGAGGAGTGGGTGGAGCATGCATCTTACGATAAAAAATTTGACAATTGTGGCATTTTCGGACTGCATAGATACAATCTTTGAATAAGGATGGCCAGAAATAACCAACGCGCAATATATTTTGGGTTGTGGCATACCCAAACATATGAATGCCACATGCTCCAGAGTGACAGTCATTGAGAACCTTTTCAACTTCTTCATGAGTTAGAAAGCGGCGAAAAACAAGATCCACCCCATGATGATAGAGTGAATCACCAATAATATTGTATTGTTGGGATTGGAAATATATTTTCTGTCGCTGAGATCGTGAGATTTCAAGCCAAAAAGATTGGGTTTGGAGATAAACAATAATATCTCCATACCATGGATCAAGAGTACCGATAAGAAACAAGGATTCGTCTGCAATGGGCTCTTCCGCCACAGTTTCAGTATCAGTACGCGGGAAATCACACATTAGTTCCGCAAAAACCAAAGATTTCTTTGCCTTGAATTTTTCAAATTCCAAGTCAAATTCCTGCAGGATAACCATCCATTTGGAATACTTTCCCCCTAGTGTCATGCGGAAAGAGTTATTTTTGCTGACAAAACTAACCTCCCTAGGAGTCTAAGACTCTCTAGTGACAAACAAGACAATTAAGAGCAATCCTTCTCTAAACATGTATTATCATA